>OMLJ01121002.1:0-15303 GCA_900302595.1 Gadiculus argenteus | reverse complement strand
CTGTGTCCTGTCCAGGTTTATTCAGCCGGTACCCGGAGGAGGACTACGAGTCCTTCCCCCTGCCCGAGTCGGTGCCCCTCTTCTGCCTGCCCATGGGGGCCACCATGGAGTGCTGGCCCGCCCACACCAAGTACTCCATGCCCGTCTTCTCCACGTTTGTGCTGACGGGCGCATCCGGAGAGAAGGTCGGCACCGACGAGCGCACAGAATCTCTCTGTATCTCTCTCTGTATCTCTCTCTGTATCTCTCTCTCTCTCTCTCTCTCTCTCTCTCTCTCTCTCTCTCTCTCATGGCTGAGAGTCTAGAAGAGTTTGATCCCCGGTTGTAAGGCGGGAGTTGTTAGAGAATGGAGACAGGGGGAAATTGAGAAGCTGTGGGGCGACGGCTTGGGACTGCAGGCTGGCAGCGCGGCGGTTCCCAGGTAATGCAGACGCGCCGCGCTCCAGAGAGGTTCCAGTTACCATGCCAACTTTGTTAGGCCATAACAAACGTATCAAGTCACAACCCCAATTTATTCCTGAAGTGTGGTGGAGGGGGTTTTAATCTTAACCCAAATCAAGAATCTCAAACAAATGCCTCGGCTCTGCAAATGCTCTATTTCTATTTTTTGATGTTATTATTGATGTTTTATCCCATTTACTTTTGCCACAAGACGATGAATAGCAACGACGACTCCAGCGAACCACGTAATAAGCCACAAGTGTACACTTGCTTGTTAACGCGTTCATATCTAATCAGTCAATCATGTGGCTTTGCGAGTCAACCTTTCAAGCGTGGAGACACAGCGTCGAGATTTCAGTTGCTGTTCGGACCGTCAGAACGGGGATGAAATGTGATCTGAGTGACTTTGACCGGGGGATGATTGCTGGAGCCAGACTGAGGTTGAGTATCCCAGAGACTGCTGATCTCCTGGGATGGCCACGTGGTGAGCTTTGTGGTCGAAAATACTTTGTTTCATGACAGAGGTCATAGGAGAAAAGGCTGAGCGGTTCAAAATGACAGTGGCCATACCAATCAGACTTCAGATGAATAATCACAAATCTGATAGTACAAGGTCTGATCTGAGTGAATGAGGAGTTTCACTTTGTTTTGCTTCCTTTGTTGACATGTGGAAATACCAACGTGATATCACGCCATATCGTGCTCATGCACACAAACGTTATAAATCTATGAATCGTGTCCCAGAGCAAGATTTTCAGACTTTTTTTGTGCTACACAGAACGAAATGTAAACCAATGCATTTTGAATAGGGTTATGTTAGGGTTACGGTTACGGTTACGGTTACGGTTAGGGGTTAGGGTTAGGGGTTAGGGTTAGGGTTCAGGGTTAGGGTTAGAGTTACGTCAGAGAAACGCTCCCGTTCAAAATGCATTGGTTTACATTTCGTTCTGTGCAGCACGAAAAAGGTGGAGAAACGCTCCCATTCATTTACATTTCGTTGTGTGTAGCATGAAAAAAGTCTGAAAATCGTGCTCTGGGACACGATTCAATAGATGAATAACGTTTGTGAGCATGAGCACGATATGGTGTGATATCGCTTTGGGAAATACATGGTAACACATGCATAAAACCATTCATTAACACTAGTTATTGCAGTTGTCTTTGGTGGAATATCTACTCCCTAACCCAAAAATTGCGATTCACATATGTATTCTCCATCTAAACATACAGGAACGCCTGTAAGAGAAATGTAGACGAATCCAGAGTTATAGTGTACGCTACGATCCATCAAAATCAACTCCCGATATGTAAAGGTCCAGACAGAATCTTTTGCGGGAACCGTTGTCAAGTCAGGGGCTTAGCTAACGCTCCGCAATTCCTCTGAAACACTGTGCTTTGTCTAGATACGATCTACATTCGAAAAGGAATCTAGATATTTCTCTGACGTGAAAAGGGCCAGAGGGTTCAGTTTGGTCTGATGGCCTTGGCAGTCACCGGATCGCAATCTAACACTGAGAACCGTTTGGGATGTGGGGGGAACGTGGTGCAGATTTGCAGCACAACAAATGTGCAGAGGCTGCGCGATGCTATCATGTGGATATGGAGCCCAATCTCTAAGGATTGTTTCCAGCACCTTGCTGAATCCATGCTACAAAGAACTCCGGCTGTCCTGGGGCTGGTGAAAAGAGCTGCTTTACCTTTGTGAAGTGGCCACGTACATATAGATATACATACATGCATAGAGATATGCATGCATACATACAAACATTTTATTTAAACCGTATGAACAGTTGAACTGTGATACTAAAGCATCACACAATGGATGGTTTGATGTTGTCATGCATTTTTGCATGATGCCTTTGTTTTCCAACATGCATGTCCATAATACCCTGAAGTGGGATGACTGCTGTACTGTAAACCACTGCTACACCGCAAACAAGAACCCCCCAAATGCGTAGTCATGCCAACTCTCTCTCTCTCTGTCTCTCTCTCTCTCTCTCTCTCTCTCTCTCTCGTTCTGTCAGTCTCTCTCTCTCTGCCCCCCCTCTGTGTTTGTGAAGTTTGAGCGCTATAAGGCTCCCGTCCTCCGTTTCCTAGAAGGTGTGCCAAGCCAAGGGATAAGACGCCATTGGATGTCTGGCAAGAAACTTTTTTTTTTTTTTTTTTTTTTTCATATTCCTCTTAATTTTTCCTTTTTTGTCAAGTTTGTCTCCGGGAGGCTGCGGTGCTCCAGGTGACAGGTGGAGGGGTCCGTAGACGAGCGAGCAGTGCTTCCCTTGAAGTTAAGTGGCTTTATCGCCACGGTGACACTGAGCGCGGCTTACGGGCTTTAAATCTAAAGGGCCTTTCTTGATCTTTTAAAACCATCTGATCAAACTAAGAGCTTCTCCCACACCGCTGACCTACGCAGTCCCCTCCGCGAGGGGGGAGGAAGTAAAGAACCGACCGTCAGCCGTACACCGAGTCCCGCACGACCCTGAACTCGCCCCCCCATCAGATATGAAACGTTTAAAAACCAACCCGGTGTGCGTCGAAACGGCCCTCTCGGTAACCACGGAGCGCAGAAGGCCCTCCGAAACATTCATCCCATATCTACAGACCGGGGAGTACATCCCACCCCCACCTTCATCTCCATAACCGGCCATGTCTCCTAACGATTTCAAAGAAAAGAGGATCTGAGCTGAATGAGTCCATACCGGAGTAAACCTTTTTAGCGAGACGCGTCTAGATGTGTGAGGGACAGTGGCCTTGCGGTATGGCGCTGGCGTCGTATGCTAGCGTATGCTAATATATTCCGGGTGACAATGGGGTGGCACTATCTCATTAGCAGCTTTGGAGCCAGTCAGAGGTGTCCGGGGCGGTTGCCGTAGAGTTAGTGTTAAAAAATGACAACATCGTAATAACCGTAATGGCATAATAATGTGTGAATGCAAACATTTTATTTTTTCGTTCAATGAATTACTTCACTTGACCCCTTCGCTCAAATAAAAACAAAAACAAAGGCGACACTATTCGAACAGGATAATTGCGGTGTGGGCTCGTGTCAGGCGAGGTGTGTCCATTTGGGGTTCGGTTGGCTGCCTTTCTATTATGGTTTAGCATTTTTGTTGATATGTGCGTTTAGCGTTACTGCGCTACCGTCATTTTGGAGGACTTCCTGGGGCCTGAAGCACCACCAGCTGTCCTTTCGACTGGTTTTTATTGGATATTTGTTACGCAGCAGTGTATAATGGGATGTACTATTTGACTGGTAGATGAGGATGAGGGCTATTTCCTCCCCTTACCTATACTGTAAATGTACTGCTCACAGGAATATGATGATTCATCCTATTACACACATAGTAATCTTCAGTTGTGAAATTCAGACCGCGGTGTGGAGGATGAAATGCTATAAATGGATTTCAGCTCTTAGGCTAGCTCATCCACTTTATTGTACTTGTATTGTAACATGAGTGTACAATGAGTACAATACCCAGAGACATGTGAATGACTACTATACATATTATAGCCAAAAGGCCCTGTTTGAAAGAGGCCACTACATTCTATACATAGATACACGATATATGTATACAGTTACTAAGACAAATTACACAGGATACAGCTGCGAATACACCCCAGGGATTCTGTACAGTATGTACATTTCTTGCAATTGTACTGAAGAGCGATACAAATATAAACAACATATATTAACAAAGAACTATTCAGGACACAAAACATATACCTTTGATTGCATGCATGAAGAAAGCTCTCCTTTATGCAATGCCATTCGAGGTACATGTTGTACATTCAACACAATGCGGAAGATGAATACACCCGGTTAGCTGTAATAATTTAGGCCTTTTCCTTCAATGGAGAGTTATTTGCCGCTGGCGCCAAGGCCGGTAGGAGGAAATGAAGACCCAGGGTCGAGTCCCGTGGCGGCGAACTCTGGAGGAAGCAACGCAAAGTACATTGCCAGCATCAGGGCCAGCCTGCCAACATTCGGTCACACAGTAACACAAGAACATGGGCAAGGAGAGCACTGGATCAGAAGACAAAGCTCACGAATGACCCGTCAGTCTAATTCTATCCACTGCCTTGAGCGTTGTTCAAGATCCTACGTGCATGACGTCCTGCATACAAACATTGGGCAGTTATGTCATTCTATCCACGCTAAACCGAGAACTTGAATGGTTCAGGTGGACGTTTCGAAAAGTCTTCCTGCTTCACTTTAGCCGCGTACCCACCAGGATTTTTTTGTCCCGGTACTTTTTTTTGTTGCTCCGCCCACGCGTTCGCTCCCAGTCGCCTCGAACGCACCACAAGGAAGTCCGAGACGCTTATCAACAGAGCGTCGACGAGCTACGAGCGGCTCAGAAAAGCACCTCCTCTGCTGGAGGACGTTCTGAGCCGGTCGAAAGAGTTCTGAGGGGCGGATCCTCTCTCCAAACCACACCCACAAAGGTTCCTATCGGGAAAAGTACCCCTGGTGGGTACGCGCCTATTGGGAGTTTTGGCGCTTTGGCGAAGATTGCCCCCTGGATGCCTTTGCAACAACCAGGCCCTTGGAAATGGTCGCCAGTGCAGTTCTCTGATGCAATCGGGGGAACGTGATGTCCTGACTTTCCTGCCATCCCAGAGGAGGACACAGCTCGATAGCTAGGGGGAGGAGATCTGGGTGCCCTGTTTCCCCTGATTGCCACGACAACCCTCATTTCCCCCAACCCTTATTACGCAATGGATGAATTGATGGATGATACATGCTGGACGTATGATGGATTGATGGGTCGATGAAAAGGAGACCCCCTGTGTGGTGTATGTTGACCTGCTTCCTGATCAATGTCTATGGGGTTCATGTCACGGGTGGTGACTTCCTTTCATTTGCTCGGGTTAGTCATCAAGTCGTCAGAGCCTTGAGGGTTAATGCTGTGATATTTATTACCACACGGTTACACTGCATCTGAGACAAGACACTGCCTCAGCTACAAACCTGCATGGCTGAGATCCAAGGTGTCTGAAACTGCAGTATGACTGCAACTGCGGCTGCAATTGTATCCACTCAGTCTAAAAGACTGGTAACAATACCTTCACCATAATTGTTATCGGCAACAAATATGGGCTTGGGAGAAGCCGTGTGACGCCAGGAATAAAAAATCTAACAAGTTTGAGATGTATTGCGAGGCTTAGCTTTGTATTGATAACAATAGAAATCAAAACTTCCATTTCTGTATCTTTATAAAAGCATTCATGCTTCAGAGAGAATAATGTGCTGACCAAAGTTCACCCAACTGGAACTTTGGTGAGCAGCATAGAGACAAAAAACGACTTCCCCTCACACGCGTCTGTGAATTATAGAGAATATCTCCCCGGAAAGTTGCCCTCCCCCTTTCTCCCCCTTTAGGCCCCTTAGCAAATGAGCTAGCAAATCTGCCACCGCAGCGTTTTCCTCCATATGGCCCTACATCTATCACCCTGACGCTGAGCAGAGCACCACCGCTGGAAGCACAGTGAGGCAGCTCCCCTTGTAGGTTAGGTGCCGGGAGATGTCCCAGAAGATGCACATGGCTGTGTGTGAGAGACCGGCGCAGTCACCCCACGTACTCGGGATTATGGACCACCAGATGGGGGGAGTGTGGGCAAAAAAACGAGGCAATTGAGTTCAGAAAAAAAGTTCAAAAAATAAATAAATAAATCCATCGGTCCAAAATACGAATGAATGTTTCAAAACCAAAACCTCTTAGAAATAGAGCCTAGTATAGCGTAAACATAGCATAAATTAGCATAACATGTGGTTCCTCATACTGACCTCGCAAAAAGCCAGCACCTAGCTTCAGCCACCTAACACAGAATAGCCACGTACCCGCCAGGACTTTTTCAGTCCCAGGCTTTTTTTTTTTATACTACGCCCACGCATTAGCTCCCACGAGCTCCCTCGTCACGAACGCACCACAGGGAAGTCCGAGAGGCTTACCAACGGAGCGTTGATGAGCTACGAGCGGCTCAGAAAAGTACCACCACTGCTGGAGGACTTTCTGAGCCGCTGGAAAGAGTCCTGAGGGGCGGATCCTGGGCGGATCCTCTCTCCAAACCACACCCACAAAACCTCCTAGCGGGAAAAGTACCCCTGGTGGGTACGTGGCTATTGAGACACCCCTTAAAATAAGGCAAGCATTAGTCCCAGGCGGACCAATCAAGGCCAGTTAGGCCGTAGATGGACCAACCTACTGCCCCCTACTGTGACGGAAGTACAAATACAACAATCCTAATAATCATAATAATATATATACACAATATAATAATAATTAGTTTCCCTTGTTATGAGAGACTGTGAGAAGGGGGAGGGTTTCACCTTCTCACACTGTTTCTGCATGGGTTCACCCATGCGATAGTTCTCCAGTGCTTGAGTGAATACAACGCGATATCACGCCATATCGTCCCAGAGCACGATTTTCAGACTTTTTTCGTGCTACACAGAACGAAATGTAAACCAATGCATTTTGAATAGGGTTAGGATTAGGGTTTATGGTTAGGGTTTAGGGTTAGGGGTAGGGGTTAGGGTTAGGGTTTAGGGTTAGGGGTAGGGTTTAGGGTTACGGTTAGAGTTACGTTGGAGAAACGCTCCCGTTCACAATGCATTGTTTTACATTGCGTTCCGTGCAGCACGAAAAAGGTGGAGTAACGCTCCCGTTCATTTACATTTCGTTCTGTGCAGCACCAAAAAAGTCATACTATTGTGCTCTGAGACACAATTCAATAGATTAATAACGTTCAATACATTAATAATGATATGGCGTGAGACTGGGCTGGTGAATAGGCCATGTACTGCTCATCTGACTGGCCCATGACGGGGAAATATGCATGAGGGCAATCACAGAAGGCATCGGTGACACCTTTGCAGTGACTGTTAATGTGGACACCATCATTGCATGACATGTTTGAAAAAGTATGGTATTATGCTGCCCTACAAAGGCAAAAGACCATAACTCGAGTGTGAAACTGAGAACAATTACTTTAAAGTTTCTGGTTTCTATTTCTATCTTTCTATGGTTTTGGGAGTTACGGTTGTCATTTATTTTCTGGTTAAAACAATCCAATTGATTCACAATATTTATCCAAATGATAAACAATAAATGATAAAGGTCTCAAATGACCCCAAAAATTACATGAACTCAATTTTTTTAACCAAACATGATTTTAAGGCATTTTGCCTTTGTAGGGGAGTATGGTCATCTGCTTACAAAATGGAGAAAGAGAATATGCATATTTGCACGATGGTGCGGTTTCTCTGCTAGTTAATTATTATTAACTGCAAATAACCGAAAACGAAAGAAAGAGGGAAAGAAAGAATTGTTGACCACCAAGTATATGCCACTCCTTTTATCTATCCCTGTGCCCTAGATTCAGCTACGCTGGCAATCATTTCGGTCACTGATAAGGAGTTCAGGGGGATGAAGAGGATGGAGTGACTCTGTGGAGGAGAGCTTGTGCAGTGAACTCAAGAGCAGCGATGATAAATGGGCGCTCTTGGTGTGTGGCGCCCGGACAATCCACACAACACCGCGAGGCAGGAATGGAGGGCAGACACAGCTGGGGTCACTGCGGACGAGAACAAGGCCCAGATAGGGGAAATGGCAACAAGTGATTTGCTAAGATTAGTATGTGTGTCTGTTCCCATTTTGTATGGGATATTAAATAGATGAACTCAAACCCAAAGGTTTAAATACTATAAATGTGCGGTTCAGAATGCACCAATTTATTTCAGGTTAGGCTATACCGTATCATAGAAACAAAATCTGTTGCGATGAAAGAGTAGAAGTAGATGTAATAGTCCTTATTTGTTCTTATTCATTGAAACACATTATTTCAAATATTCATTCACTATTTTAATTTGACTGCAGGAATACAGTTCTACAATAAGATAAGCATTATTTTACGTTTAATAATTTCCCTCTTGCACTTTGGGGGGATTTACAGTAACGCTGTTAAACTATCCTAGCCGGTGCAATACAACATAATGCTATTAAATACAATCTTGTTAAATGTGGCCAATATGGATTTTGCTCTCGACTGCTTGTTGCGTACACTCCTGTGCGGGGTTAGTCACGGGTGTTCATGAATATAACAGCGCTTTTTGAAGAAGAACAACAAAATAGAGGTGAAATGCTATCACCAGAGGCAACGCAGAGTACACCCACAATCATAGACACAATGGTGGATGACAATGTAATAAGCTGCAATCAGGCACACAGACGCACGGCAGGAGCAGCAGCACTTAGTCTTGCACACACGTGCGCACACACGCACACACACAGAGGCTGCTCAATTATTCCAGTGAAGTGTGAGAAGGGGGGAAAGGGGGGGGGAGAGCAGGTAATAAACCACTGAGTACTTTGGTGCCTTTTCTTAGTTTTATCGAAGAGGACGTATGTGCCACCAAACAGCTCTCCGGTTCCACCCCTTCTCATCTGGATCGCAGGACGCTGTAACTCCAGCAGTCGTCAGGTGTGTTGGTTTACAGTGGGAGTCTGCTTTCGCTGAATTACTTCCTCTTTCTGCCACTTAGCATTCGCTGCCTTGAAGTTTCCCCTGCGGGCCGATCAATAGAGAGCACTGCCTTATCTTGGCTTATCTTAGAAAAAAACATTTGATAAGATCGCCCAATCGAACGGCGCGCAAGTGGATGGCGCGGTGTCGCTTCAAGTGGATGCTTTGACTATGGATCGTTCTGGGTTGGCCCCCGAATCGAACCCCTATTTGGAGGAAGTAAGCTAGTGCGATGGGCACGGGGGAAACATCAGAGATTACTGCATTCATCACCACCGCATTGTATAGACACATGGAGGCTGGTGGTTTTGATCATGTCGGATAAGGACGGTTCCAGCAGGGGACAATCGATCGCTTACACCCGTATCAGTCTGGGGAGCGCAACTCTTGGATGGCATATTGTGTAGGATATCTGGTTATGAGTAGAGACGTCAATCGATCAATCGATGTATTATTTAAAGTGCAGTCTCACCATGGAAATAGTCTCAGAACACTTCTGGATAATGACATCAATACATTGATAAAGCAGAGTGATACGGACATAATAGAGTGGACTGAAATAGTGAGAGGAAAACAACAAGTTACAGCAAGAATTGACTTCAATAGTGAAGGAGGACAGCAGGATACATTCCCAACCCAGTCTCCCGGAAATTCGTGACACTGTCACGTAATTGAATCTATTAATTCGTGATCTGGGACACGAAATGTCCTTTTTTCGTGTCACCAAGCACGATTTTCATAGTCATGTATAAGTATTTATCGTTTTTTCTTATTTTTCTGTCTTTTTCATTTTTCGTTAAACACTTAAAATAGGGTTACGGTTAGGGTTAAGATTAGGGTTACGGTTAGGGTTAGGGTTAAGGTTAGGGTTAGGGCGAGAAATTTCGGGAGAACGCTCGAAAAATACTTCCAATTCAAATACATGCGTTTGAAAATCGTGCTTGGTGACACGAAAAAAGTCAAAATTTATTTACCACAAATTAATAGATTAAATTACGTGACAGTGTCACAAATTTTTGTGAGACTGGGCTGTACATTCCATAGTGCTTTGAGAATAAAAATGACTTGGATTTAAAAGCATCCACAGACCCTGCTTCTCTTATATGTCTGGGTAGGCTATTCCACAAAAACGGGGAACGGAAGACATTATGTACTGGCGACGCTGAATGATTGCTCAAGACTTAAAACCAGACGACCATGTAAAACGAAGAGCATGTCTTTGTTTTTAACGCAGCCCATTGTTATTTTTCCGCCTTTTCTTTGGCAGCGTTTTCTGAATGTGCTTCCCAGTAGGAGTGCTCTCTGTGACAATGTTTTCAGCTGCTCTCTACTTAGCCTCTGCTCAACGCATTTCTTTATTTGCATTTCTATTAATAGAGCCAGAGCATCCATCTACCGCCGACATTAATATCACATCAAATCTCTTAAGTGCTTTTATGACGAACAGCGGGACGGCAATCACTAGGACTGGAGAGATCGCTGTCGAGTGCCGTTGATTTGGACACATTCATTTGTTTCCCCACATAAACTGCTTTGATTATGGCAGAAATGGCGCCAGGACACGGTGGTGCCAGTCATTGTTCTGCAGTTAGCTCAATTTATACAACAGTTATGAACATTTTTATGAACACATAAACCCTTTGTACGTTAAACAGAATTAAAAACAAAATATAATTGTTTTGTATACTATTTTGAGGCAGCTGGATAGCAGAGAAAGTGGAGCCAAAAGTATACAGCAGTGTCGGTACAGATGAAAATAGTTCATTTTTAAGTTTTGGGGCTTAAAAAAGTCTCGAGTCCTGTCCGACGCAAGCAACGAAATACAGCCTGATACATTTGAGCTCTGGTTTTGCTCTGGTAAAAACAATGATTTGATTTCTGTTCACGGTCACGCTGCAAATGTTTTATGTTAATATGGAGCCAATGATATGCTTAGGGCTTTAAATCTGTAAATGTATTTACATAAATGAATATTTGCTAATTATTTACTGTTACTTTATAGTAATTTCACTATTTCATCCAAGTGATGTTTTTATGAATGAGCCGGTTTGGGTTACATGCCTTGCTCAGACAGTGGGGATCAAACCCAACAACCTGTTAGCGGGAGTCCAAAGCCGCGTACCCACCAGGACTTTTTCAGTCCAAGGCTCCCAGTCGTCACAAACGCACCACAGGGAAGTCCGAGACACTTATCAACGCAGCGTGGACGGGCTACGAGCGGCTCAGAAAAGTACCTCCTCTGCTCTGGACTTTCTGAGCCACTGGAAAGAGTCCTGAGGGGCGGATCCTGGTCGGATCCTCTTTCCAAACCACACCCGCAAAACCTCCTAGCGGGAAAAGTACGCCTGGTGGGTACGTGGCTAATGACCTTAACCCTAACCAGGAGACTGTCCTGCCTCACTCTGAAAAGTTAAGTAAACTGGTGAACTGGAAAACACAAGTAAAACGGCATATTAGGGATTGAGTGAACATCAGCGTGATTGGAAAAAGAAGCGTATTGATTCTCCCACATTGATTTGCAATAGCGGGAGTACTTAAGGGAGCCACTGTGTTGATCAATAGTATTTGTGGTTATAATGCTCTGCCAGCCCAATTAGACTTGAATCCCACAACACAATCTAAAAAACGTGTCCTTTTCCAAAGAAAACTGAAGAAGTGGATCTGTGAGTCTGAATATTTATTTACTCTCTTAGGAATTGATTACAGACTAAAATATCACTACTAGATGTGCAAAGGAGCAGATATCATATTCGTAAGTTTGATCTCAGATGAGTCTTCATTTACCAAGAAATTAAATGCTTTATGATGTATCTCTCAGAATTAGAACACCTACATGTTTACGTCCAAACAAGGCTAGTATATGAAATTAGAAAATGTAATCCCACGCATAAGTTATTACTGATCTTTTTGCAGCCGCAAGGGCTGTGATTGGTCCGCTCACTAAAACCCGACGCAGAACCATAAACGCTCACGACTACGTCGACGCGTCTGCGTGGTCCTTGCATTGCGCAGGAGCATAAACAACCCCTAATGCTCATTTAACCAGCCTAACGTGATTAAAAGTAGTCAAATTGGGCAGGAAAAATCGGCCAGTCTGGCAAAGCTGCCTGGACGTCGAATTGGGGGGTGAACTGCCCAATCTGGCAACACTGGCTGAACGTCCCGCCCTCTAACCTCAGCGTAAATCAATGAGACAAACTGAAAATGAAGCCGATAAACTGATTATGAAAAAAGTATAAAGGTCATCGAAATTCTGTTTCCAGATTATTGAAGATACAAGTGTCTTGATTTGTTAAACCTTTGAAAGAAGATTAACGATAAAAAATAAATTGACCAAGTTACGAAGTCTGAAGTCTCCGTGGTCGTCCCATTGACTTCCATTGTAAAAAATTGTATTTTAAAAGTAGAATATCTCAAAAAGTATAACGTTTACAAATATGAAAAGTAAAAGCACAGCATTGTGGAACAAGACCTTTCGAACGGTGGTTGAACCGAATCATAGGTCATTGTTGTTGAGGCGCCATTCATTTCTCATTTTGGTAGGAAGAAGAATAATATGAGGAAAAGGGATATCAAGATTGTGCATTTCTATGCACAATAATGACTGGAGCCTAGCAATCATTCAACGGTCTTGCTGTAGCAGATGCTGTGAGTAAATATTGATTTGACTATAATAAATGACGGTGTGACTCAGCATTTACTGTATGATATTTGCTTTTTAATTGCTTTGACTATTTTGGCTATTCTTTCTAAGTTCTAAACATTGTATAAACTACAACTTATATTAAAGAATACAAGGCAAAAAAGGCTTACATTAGTAAATGGTCTCACGTTCCTCAATACTTAACTCATAACTTTGGTCTTTGAATTCAGTCTTTAAACAGTCACATGAATATTGAGGGAAACATGATGAAGATGCAGAATACACACTGAACACTGAACTGTAGAATGTTTTTTGTGAAGCTGGAAAATGTGGATTCTAATCTCATTCACCAAACCTTTAATTTCTTTTGATCTCCTACACTTTTACAATTATTATTAAAATATTACATTTTCAGATACATAACAGACCAGCAGTTGGTTGCTCAATTAACTTGAATTGGATTTCTGCTGCGTCTCGATGAGCTCCAAGCCTATTTTCTGATGGAATCACAAACGTACGCACCAGAGCCTTATAGAGTTGTGACCGCATACCGACCAGGACTTTTTCAGTCCCAGGCTTTTTTTTTTGGCTCCGCCCACGCATTAGCTCCCCTTGCCGTCACGTACGCACCACAGGGAAGTCCGAGAGGCTTACCGACGGAGCGTCGACGAGCTACGAGCGGCTCAGAGAAGTACCACCTCTGCTGGAGGACTTTCTGGGCCCCTGTAAGAGCCCCTGAGTTGCGGATCCTGGGCGGAGCCTCTCTCTAAACCGCACCCACAAAACCTCATATATTATGAGGTTTAGACTATTTAGCCTTACATGAACCACGTGACCACCAATCTAATGAGTTCAACGAGTGTCGCAACTCTCTCTCTCTACAGCTCTGGTACGCGCCATACACACAAAGGGTTTCACAAGGAAGTGGGGGAGGAAGTTGACTTCTTGCCAGATGATTGGCTGAAGACGTCTCAGCCCCAGCCTCATCTTTTCGCAAGCATCAAATGAAATCCCCCCCCCCCCCCTCTAACAGCACTTTGATCTTAGGAATTAGAATGTGATGCAACATGGAAATGTGTTCATTTAAGCTTGGTTTATACTCCTACGTATAGTGCTGTACGTCGGTTACGGAGAGCCCTCTAGGTCGCCGGAGAGCCTGTCGGAGAGCCTCTGCGTCGTCTCCAGCTGCATGAAATAAAAGGAAGGGGAAATGGAAACGGCAAGGGCTGTGATTGGTCCTCTAACAAAATCATTTCCGCAATCACTTTCCCCGGTTTGACTTATTTACTTCATACATTGAGCACATTAAGGACTAATAAAACACCAAATAAGATTTGAAAAGCTTTGGAAGTTTATTTCCAACAGTATTTACATGGTTAGTAGTCAACATATAAGATCGATCAGGCGGTGAATTGCGTTGCGTATCCGACATCCCGACGGAGAACTGTGAAGGCTCGAGGGGTCTCCGTAGTAACGGAGTCGGATTACAATTTACGGAGTCGGAGTAGTATACCCTGGCCTTAACTCTCACTCTGAAGTGCATCGTATGACTTGGAGATAATGTGTCATCGATGCTACCAGTGGTGTAGTCTACGTGATCCGCAGCTATACGCCGCATACCCACTAAGAAAGCTCCAGCTTTTCCCGTATGCCCACTTAGAAATGCCCAATGACACGTATCTATTTTGATAGTGACAGAAGTTCTGTTTTATTTGATGAATGAAAGTATGACAGTTCTGTCACAGAACGTTCATGCGTATATATTCAACCTGTGTGCCGTCAACGCCAGCTCGACATAATGACTCAAATCTCCTTACAACTGGCGTGTAAGGTTTGCTACTGCATGTGACAGTGAGTGTGGCGGTGTTTATAGGACGGATGTGGAAGAGGCTAGGAGGGAACGATCACAGTATACTAGACCACCCCACTGGATGCTACACTTAATCAGCACTCTGGGGGGCCGTGCATCAGAGGAAATGCACGATAAGAGGGTGAACCGCTATTTGGCTTCTAAGAAATCATGTCTTAGGACAGGTTGGACACTAAACACTAGGACAAAAAATAGGACAGGTTGTTCACTAATGGTAATCAGAGGGGTTGAAATGGCGATTGTCCCAATCATAGACATCTTATCAGTAGACGGAGCATTTGCTGCTGTGACGCGTGATATTTGGCCGCCATCTTGGAGTGGTGATGGGGAGCTGGAGAGCAGCATGAACTAGTACAGACTACAGAAGAAAACAAGGACGCCGGGCTGGTGTTCAGTGTATTCATGCTCAAATGAGCGCACCGTCGAAAATAGGAATGGGAGGGGTTACTTTTCACAATAATAAAAAATAAAAAATATAAAACATGCCAAAACATGTGTCCTTTATCATAGCTACACGTTTGACAAAAAACGTGTGAAAATCAGTGGTATTCAAGATTAATTAAATGCACTGACAGGTCATTGCTCCTGCCAAACGAGTGGAGCGGATCACCACTCCAAGATGGCGGCCCCGCAACACGTCAGCGCCAATAGGCAGCAGCGTAGATGCTCCGCTGATAAGATGTCTATGGCTGCCTTGCACTGCACGGAACGCCTCCTAAAAAAGCTCTCACGATGTTGTGGGTCACGTGATATGGTTGCGCAACTGTGACGTCTTTGCAGTCGGCTGACAAGTCGGACACAGTTTCAACCCACAATGCATCACGTT
>OMLJ01120994.1:0-14718 GCA_900302595.1 Gadiculus argenteus | reverse complement strand
CCAACTCTGTGACGCTGACCTCCTCCCGGGTCCCTTCCAGGCGAGAGCGTTCCGGTGGATGAGCAGTTCGACAAGGAGAAGGCCAACGCGGAGGTGCTGGCTCTGGACAATGTGGTCAACGACAAGCCGGCCTCCACACCCAACGTGCCGGGTGTCCGCCTCACCGATGTGGAGAAGGACAAGTGTGAGGCGGAGCTGGCCAAGCTCTACAAGCAGATGGATGATAAGGTGAGGGCAGAGGGAGTCCAGACAAACCTGTCCCCTCGGTCAGAGAGTCAGCCACCACCTCTGATGCATACGTGTGCTCCTGGGGTTGGTGTTTGGTCAACTCTTAATTCGGTTTCGTGGCGTCGCTCAGAAGAATGCCTTTGCTCTTCTTCTAGGAAAAAATTAGACCAAATATGGCCAAATATGACTGCAGAGAGAACCAGAAGTTGGCGAATACGCCAAGATTTTGAGTATTTGTGAGCATGAGCATGCTCAGTCACTTTGGGTTGGTAGGATATGCTTCTGTTCCCTGCATAGCAGTGGGTGTTTCAAGGTGTTTATATTTAGTTGTTGCAGTCATTTTTGGCGCAGCACTGACGGGAGTTGCTGAAGCGTGCTCTGTTAATCATGCTTGTGTAGTAACGCTTCCCCAGTGCCCTCCCTTTGTCCTGCTCTAGTTCACACACATGCACGCACACGTGCACATATGCATGCACGTTTGGTTGTTGTGAGTTGCCTGGAGTTCCAAGTACAAATAAAGGCAATTAAGACACGGGCTGACCACACTTAATCGTTTTGGTCACTTACTTGGCAATGCTGTCACTGGGGGGGTGGGGTTGGGTGTGTAATGATAAACAACCAAACAAGCACCGTTTAAAAACATCAAATTCACAATTACACAAACGACAAACTTGTGTTCTTCAAACACCGGGAAGATTGAACATCAATCCAAAAATCGAAATAGTAATATAATAGTTTGTTCAACAGTTAACTTTGCCTGACCAATGCCCATTCACCTATCAGCCCGATGCTACAGTGACGTATCGCCATCTGTGTTGCCCCATCTGGGTGACTGTACCTCCACTGTGTTCTCGCTAATGCCAGATGTTCTCCATATGTCCAGGACGATGAGATCAACCAGCAGAGCCAGCTGGCTGAGAAGCTCAAGCAGCAGATGCTGGATCAGGAGGAGGTGAGCGATATGTACTGTAACTCGGGAGTCCAGCGATAACGGCCTATACAATTGTTATAATGTATGATGCTAGTAGGGTTGGGTGATTTCTTTTTTTGTTTCGAACGGAATGATAAAGTATATCAGGGTTGTATAAAAAAATATTGTCCATGTCAATAGTTTCTTAAATCGTTAAAACTGTATGAACTGCCACTGTTCTGGAGTCGTGCTTGCTGGCGGCTAGAGAATTAGGTTTGACATCAGTGAGATGTGCTTCAGCACACACTTACAATTGTGAAGGCACTAAAATGGCAACAAGCTATCGCCACATTATGGCTAGTTTAAAAATAAATTGTATCTTTGTGTTTGAAGGACTGAAATCCGATAGCAGACATTCAGAGTAGAATAAGATTAAGGTCGGGAAAACTGTCTTTATTCTCTTGACACAAAAACATGAAACATGATGCTCCTCGTTTGAGGCAACGGGTAGTCAGATATACCACTGATTTAATTCCTTTCAGCTCACAGGCTTATGTTATAAGATGCGTTCTCGCTTAAATGTACAAGTTCCTTCTTCTTTTTTTTTCCAGATGGTTGAACCATAAACCTTAACCGATATGGGGAGAGGTTACGTTTTTTCAAAATAAATGTTGCCTAACCCTATTTGGAAGATAAGTTAAGACAGTTAAGTCTAATTTTAAGAAATGATGTCAAAGGAGAAATGGATCTGCTTGAACATTTCAGTTGGGCTTTCATTTTAACAAGTGATCATAACTAACTCGATCCCAATTGTTAGAAGTGACATCAGAGTAGGTGTAGTTGGAATGGTGGGACGCACAATCTGAGATATTCTCTTTTCAATACGCCCAGTGGACCTAGTCAATTATTTATTATTTTTTCAGTGCACTCACCAACAGTTCTCTAATACGGCTTCTCATTTGAACTCCCTCGCTAGCTCCTGGTGTCTTCCCGCCGCGACCATGAGAACATGCAGGCCGAGCTGAACCGCCTGCAGGCGGAGAACGAGGCCTCCAAGGAGGAGGTGAAGGAGGTGCTGCAGGCGCTGGAGGAGCTGGCCGTCAACTACGACCAGAAGAGCCAGGAAGTGGAGGACAAGACCAAGGAGTTTGAGGCCATCAGCGAGGAGCTCAGTCAGAAATCGGTACGTTGTGGAAAGCGGGAGATGAGTGTGGGTGGAGGCGTTGCGATATCATATGTATGGTGCCCCCCTTCATGCCTCCATGTTAGTTAGTTTGTTCGGTCAAAATATATTGTGTGTACCGTCATCCATATATGGAACTATAAGTCCCAATGTGTACCAAACGTGTTCAGGGACTTTCTTGGTTGTGGACGCAGGTCTTTGTTTAAAGCCATTCTGTGAATAGTCAATGCCAACGTTGAATCAAACACTCTCCCCCTCCCTGTCCAGTCCGTCCTCACATCGCTGGACTCTGAGCTCCAGAAGCTGAAGGAGATGTCCAACCACCAGAAGAAGAGGGTGACGGAGATGATGTCGTCGCTGCTCAAAGACCTGGCCGAGATTGGCATCGCCGTAGGCAGCAATGATGTCAAGGTACTTTGAACACAGGCAACGGGAACACTTTTGGAAAGTATCGGCAGTATTGTAACATCAGGCCGGATGCCTAATTGAAGTCTCTGACCTGTGAATATGTTCGAAAGAATAATGGTGGACCCTTCGATAGAAAGGAGACTGTAATCAAAAGGTGCCATCGAATCCCAATGACGCTATAGTCTCTCCCTCCCTCCTCCCTTCAGCAACACGAGGGCAGTGGCGTGATCGACGAGGAGTTCACGGTGGCGCGCCTCTACATCAGCAAGATGAAGTCCGAGGTGAAGACCATGGTGAAGCGCTGCAAGCAACTAGAGGGCACCCAGTCGGAGAGCAACAAGAAGATGGACGAGAACGAACTGGAGCTGGCCGCCTGCCAGCTGCGCATCCAACAGGTAAACGCCCCCCCACCCCACCTGAGGGTGTCTGTCGGCTCTCTGCCCCCTTCCTGATGGCCTGATGCCGTACCTTAGCCATTACTGTGGATTGTGATGGTACAGGAGCAGAAGGCTAGTTGCTGTTGTTTGTTGGAACCTTAACTCGCATTCAAAGCTGGAGATGTTGAGAGGGTTACAACTATCTGTGGGGACGTGGAAAAATAACAATATAAGAAGTTGGGGCTGCAAGAATGGCCTGACCCTTGAACAATGTTGTCAAGGGTCAGAAACGGGTCACGAGCCGCTGATGTAAACCTCTGTGTTTTTGTCCAGCACGAGGCCAAGATCAAGTCCCTGACGGAGTACCTGCAGAACGTGGAGCAGAAGAAGAGGCAACTGGAGGAGAACGTGGACTCCCTTAATGAGGAGCTGGTCAAGATCAGTGCCCAAGGTAGGGTCTGATTACTGCATGAGCTGGCAGGCTCAAAAAGACTGTTTTATTCGATTTGATTATGACGCGGCCCAAATATGTGCGCGTTTGTGTGTGTTCCGTTTCAGTTCAGTACTGTCCCACTGGTCGTTATTTGTGCTCAGTCTCTGTTATTGCATGTGCTGATGGAGCGTTGTTGTCCTTTTGCAGAGAAAGTTCATGCCATGGAGAAGGAGAATGAGATACAGACGGCAAATGAAGTCAAGGTACATCAGAGCACCTGAAGTATTCGGTCATCATGAGGGATGGGTATCGTTCATTAATGATGGAGTACAAAGGCGTCAAAAGATTGTTATGACTAGAACTGGTATTGCTTGAAATGTGTGCTCATCTGGAAAGAGTGGAAGTCTATTTTGGACTAGAGCTAAAAACAAGTATGTACTGGCACAAAGGCTGTGGACCAAATCTTGTCCTCCTCTGGTCTGCCTGCCTGGGAACAGGGTTGGGAGCAGGGTTGGGGTTGAGGAGCTAAGACACAAGGAGAAGGACAGATGCAGAGAACTTGAGGAAATGCACCCTTCATAGCAAAAAAATAAGAAAACATGACTATGCTATTCCAATTATACATTAGTGACTGAAAACGAGTAATCATCAGGAATGCAGTCTTTTTTTTTTTAGCTTAATGAATTAATAACCTTTTATTTTACCAGGTTAGTCTCATTGAGATATAAAATCTCTTTCAAGAGAGACCTGGCCTAGATATAACCTCAGACAGGATAACGGTATTGATGAGGTTGCAGCTTAATGCGATCCAGGCTTTGCAAAATGTTACATTTCTGCCATAGTTCCCCCAGTATTTGTGTTATTGGTGCGAGTGGTGATTGGGGTACTGAAGCAGTGCTGTGTTCTGCCCAGGAGGCCGTGGAGCAGCAGATCCACTCCCACCGCGATGCCCACCAGAAGCAGATCAGCAGTCTGCGCGACGAGCTGGACAACAAGGAGAAGCTGATCACAGAGCTGCAAGAGTAAGAGGCTTTACCATAACCAAAGGACCGACAGGCCTTCCCCATAACAGCCCCCCATCGCTCTGCAATAATGCCATTACCGTCGTGCAGACACACTGTAGGATGTCTCAATTGGACAAGGGGATTAGTGGTACTAGTGCTGTTTTGTGGCCCTCCGGATGGCTCTACGAACAGAGGAAATGCAGATGCTTGCTCCTTGAGTAGCCGGGGTAGTAGAAGTATCCCAGAATGCATTTTGATCATCAGTCTAGCATATGTATGTTGTTGACGGCCCCTCTGCCCTCTCCCAGTCTCAACCAGAAGATCATGCTGGAGCAGGAGAGGCTAAGGGTGGAGCACGAGAAACTCAAGTCCACCGACCAGGAGAAGAGCCGCAAGCTGCATGAGCTCACGTAAGACGCACGCACGCACGCACACACACACACACACACTCATTCAGCCTCTCACACAGACGAGCATGCACACGTGTGCACATACACTCACACACTCATTATTTTTCAGTTCCATTTTTCATTCAGTCTCTCCCACATGCAGAAACGCACACACATACACACACACTTTCTTATTTATTCCCATTGGTGTGAGGATAAGAACTCTGGAGTTGCTGGGAGACTGTTAGCCAGAGGTTGTCTATTGAAATGTCATTATTGAGTTTGGTTGCCTTTTTTTAAAATGGCCTACTGAACAATGTCCTGTTGCTAAGCAGCTGTTGTTGTTGGTTGTCCAGGGTGATGCAGGACCGCAGGGAGCAGGCTAGGCAGGACCTGAAGGGACTGGAAGAGACGGTGGTGAGTCACGTGATTGCACCACCTTCCCACACACACACACACACACACACACATGAGGGTGTGCGTGTCCCATGCCAATGTTCTCTGTACACTTTGTAGTATTTACATGAGCCATTATATACACATCCTAAAGCACTGTACTAACACTGTTAACAAGGAAGAGCAGAATGGAGGATGTGGTCCACCTCTTTGAAGGAGTGAACTCAATGAAATGGTCTCCTATTCGTACTGAAGTTTGCACGTTTAAGTTCAATGGACTGACCCAGGCTTATGACTCCATTCACATAATTCATTGAATTTATATAGCGCTTTTCAAGACACTCAAAGATGCTTAACAGTGGAAGGGGGGACCTCACTCACCACCACCAATGTGTAGCACCCACTTGGGTGATGCACGGCAGCCAATCTGCGCCAGAACGCTCAACACACACCAGCTTGAGGCAGAGAGTGAGGGAATTAATGAGCACCCTGGAATCCCGGGTGCCATTATGACCTCAGTGAGTAAGGACCCCGGTTTTACGTCTCCTCCGAAGGACGGCACCTTCCACAGCACAGTGTCCCCGTCACTGCACTGGGGCATCGGGATTGATGTTTAGGCCAGAGGGAAGAGTGCCACCTACTGGCCACCACTTCCAGTAGCAACTCAGTGTTCCCAGTTGGACTCCCATCCATGTACTAGCCAAGCCTGCACCTGCTTAGCTTCAGAGATGCAGCTAAGGCAGGGCTCCATTGGTCTGGCTGCTGGTTTCAACTTCTTCTGGTACATCTTCTATTGTACTGTAATTGGAACAAAAGAACTTCCAACCATAACTGAAGTAGATAATTTATTTATTCACCCCCAATACTGCAAAGGGCTGCCTTGTGGTATGAAGGCTAGCATGGTTGATAAACTAGCATGAATGAAGACTCAAAAGCCTAACTCTTTGTTTTGTTTCCGCTGTGCCCTCAGGCCAAGGAGCTGCAGACTCTGCACAACCTGAGGAAGCTCTTTGTCCAGGACCTAGCTACCAGAGTGAAGAAGGTAAAGCACATAATCCAGAACCATTCCCTTCCCTTTGTTCGTATACTAGACACAGGCTTGGGAATATTTTTGGAACGGGGCTCAGTAGGAGCTGAAGGAAACGGACTATCAATAGACTATGCATTAGTCATACAACAGAAAATGAATTGAGATTCATCAAGAGGATTAAGCTTGGTCAATAGATGAATTCTCTGACTGTGTATGTTGTGTTGTGTGTGTGTGTTTCCCCCAGAGCGCTGAGATGGACTCGGACGACACCGGTGGCAGCGCAGCCCAGAAGCAGAAGATTTCCTTTCTTGAGAACAACCTTGAGCAGCTCACCAAGGTTCACAAACAGGTAGGAATCAATGAGGTGGAACACGCACCGCTTCCTCTGCCCACAGCGTTTGTCCTCCATTCACCTCCCGCCACCCATCTAATCTGATCCGTCTGTTCTTTAACAATCTTTTTTTTTTTACGGTTTTTTGAAGGTTTCATCCTTTTTATTGTAAAGTGAGTAAGACGGGAAGGTATGAGAGAGAAGTGTGAGAAGAATAGGAAGACCACGGGCAGGAATCGAACCCTGATCCCTGCAGTAAACACTGGACCTTAATGGTACACACTCTACCCGCTGAACCACCGGGTTTCGCCTGAACCAAAATCTTAGCGTCGTGTTCACGGCTGCTCAATCGAACAACGCATAAATCCCTACAAGCAGGATTTGTATCATTATTACTTTCTTTTGAGGAGCAGGAAACGGATGCCTAACGGCAATGGTTTAATAATTTTTTGACACAAACATGTTTTTGAGACAACAGAAGATATTGGGAAGAAATCATAAAAGCCCAGTGTTGAGCGTGTGTCTTTGTCACCCGCATAGCTCTCATGCGTGTCTGTCTGTGTGTCTTGTGTCCCATAGCTGGTGCGTGATAATGCAGACCTGCGCTGTGAGCTTCCTAAACTGGAAAAGCGTCTCCGTGCTACGGCTGAGCGGGTTAAGGCCCTGGAGTCTGCTCTGAAGGAGGCCAAGGAGAACGCCGCGCGAGACCGCAAGCGCTACCAGCAGGAGGTGGACCGCATCAAGGAGGCGGTGCGCGCCAAGAACATGGCCAGGAGGGGGCACTCTGCGCAGATCGGTAAGGACCTACAGGACCCAGACGGCGGCACCAGGCTGCCGCTGATTGTCTGCGGGACCTACCCTTTACCAAATCATTTACATAAGATAAGATGGTACTTAATGGTAATTGATGAGCTCCATTGATTAATGAAAACCCATTACAGAATACAAGCGCTACAGCAGAAGGTACAGGACAGTAATGCCATTCAAGAGCGGAAGTACTGAAAAACACATTAACAAAACAGAACAAAACAACAAAACAGTCCTCCTAACTTGGGAAGACTTATTTTGTGTTGATTATGCGTTTCTTTTCCTAATAGGTATCCGGCCAGATATAACACTGTTAATTAAACTATAGTCAAAGATCGGGAAAAAAAACAACAAAGTAAACGTTTAACAGCTTTTTAAAAGCGATTCTTCAAATCTGAGTGAAAATTGTTTGTGGGGAAGGCTGTTTCGGCGATTACCTAAGCTTTATTTTTGCCCTGACCCACTTGAAGTTGCTGAACATCAACATTGAACTGTGTCTCTTCTCCTCTCCTCTTCAGCCAAGCCCATCAGGCCTGGCCAGCAGCCTGTGGCCTCCCCCACCCACCCCAACATCCACCGCGCTGGAGGGAGCTTCTACCAGAACAGCCAGACAGTCTCCATCAGGGGTGGTGCCCCCAAGGCAGAGAAGAAGTGAGTGGAGGGAGAGCGCACGTCCACTCCCCGCCAACTTTCTCTCACTCCGTTAAAAAAGCAATACATGTGAAGCCTACTTTTTTTATTGTTTGCTTGTCTTTGCTCTCATTGCATTGGGACAAGCCTTTTGTTCATGCTGTACATTTGAATGTTGTTTTACTTTGATTTGTAAGGCTAGATAAATGGGCCTACTGACACCGGTTTAGCATTTTCATACTGGCCTATTTTCATGTCACAATATTCAAAAGACAAGGAAAAACTGAAATCGATCCTTAACGTCTGTCTCCTTCTTTTCTCACGTTTACCATCTCTGCCTCTCCCTTTCTTTCTCCCTCTAGCTGAAGAGCAGCGTAACAGAAGCCAGCGTCGATATCCACCACCACCTTCAGCGCAGCCTGTCACGTCAATACAGCAGCGTTGGAGTCCTGCAATATAAATATATATATATAAATACCCCTGGCCTGTACAGCTTCACCATCCCCACCCACTCCACACTTCTCTCATCCCCTTCTGTCTTCCGGCGATATAATCATCAAGAAAATAACAAAAAACAACTCTCAAGTTGTTGACTAAAATTCACAAAAACGCCACCTACTACACTCATCGGCCAGAAACACGAACCAAACGCAGTCTTTGTTCACGCAGCGAAACCCTGATCTGAACGTGTAGCTTCCTGGGTTGTTGTTCTTTTGTTTTACTTTCTTTCTTTCTTTTCATTCATTCATTCATTCATTCGTTCATGCATCCATTGCACTGGAATGTTGTCATCTGTCGTTGTCGTCGTGTGTTCGTTCATCTGCACTGTGCCAAGGTGAATGTAATCGGTAGCGGGGTGGTGTGCGAAACACAAAGAAACGTCTATCTTATCTATATTACCCGTACCGCTGCAAGAATAGCTTGAGTTTGGCTAACCTCTGTACATTTCACGATGACTTATCGGTTGTTAATCCATGCTACCCCCCCACCCCCCACCGGATAGATTTTACATGCTTCTTTAAAGAAAAAAACAAAACAAAGCAACTGTTTTACAAAAAAAACCAACTAGATTGAACACTGAGCATTATGTTTCTGTTGGGTCTTGTACAGGTGTAAAATTGGCTGTACTGCTCACTCTTCCTGAATGTCAATGGGAGTAGGGGGAAGAACAAAATAAGAAAAAAAAGCCAAGACTTGCAACAGTGTAGATGTATTTAACTAAATACCTGTGGAGGCCAATTGTTTTTATCATTAAGTTAAAATATATATACTTGTTATTGGTGACTTCACAAGAAGGATGTAAAAAAAAAAAGAGTGAAACGTTGGAAAGAAGGAAAGAATGATCCAGTTAAGCAGAGAGAGAAAAAAAGGACATAACCTTTTTAGCACAGCCTTTCCTAGTAGCTGAATGTACCCACCCGTACTTCTCCATGAGGTTTACTATGCCATATTACTGGATACTATTTATATCGGCCTGCACATTGGAGCACATAGAGCACAGTCGTGGTGACTGAGATGACACAAACACCCCACACGCGTATGTTTGTTGTCCGGTCCTAGCTAGTAGGGTGTGTCCAACATCCCCATGTCCAACGTTTCCCCCCCCTTCTCTTTTTCGGCTTGGATGTGTAGTGGAGGTCTTCGGTTTGTTGCGGTCTCTACTGTTTTTATAAGTGTTTCTTTTCTCTGCCAGCTCCATGTGCTGCAGGGAAGGCTTTTCCTGCCATGTCATGTTGATTGGGTTGATAAAAGTCATATCAAGGGTGCCTCGCGTTGGAAGAATCATTTGACCCAAAACTGCCCTGCTTTTTTTTGTTTTGTTTTATGAACGTTTTTTTTTTTTTTTGCTTGTGTGCCCCATTTGTTGTAAATTGCAGACTTGTTTTTGCTGGAGTTATGTACTGTATGTGTTGTGTTTTTTTTTCTTTTTTTTTTGGTTTTGACGTCTATAGGTTGATGTGTGGAATTGGGATTAATATGTCATTGGGCAAGCTGCACTTGATTGACCAAACTTTTGCTACTGATCAGCCAATCAGATGTGCAGGGTCTAAGTCAAGGCAGGGGTTAATGTTAAATATCTTGTATCGTCTTCAGGAAGGTTTATTTAACTAAAAAGCTAGTCAGGGGTGTAGGATTCTGTTTTCTGATTGTCTTTATTGCATTGTTTTTAAAATATTGTTTCCCCTCTCTGCTTTTAAATATTATTTTCACCACTTTTTTTATGCTATGGGTCCCATAAGTATTTGCAAAAACAAACATCTCTTGCAAGCGCAAAGTAAATTCCCAATTTATCCGTTAAGTGAGACGTGTGTTTTAGACGCTAGTGCAACAAGCTCTTCGTGAAGTAGGCCCGTAGTATTTGAGGACACCTGATCCCAGAGCGACACACTCCATATGTGGCTACTTTTTAAGAGAGATTAGGAAAAAGCTGCTTCCAAAGCCTGGGGAAGGAAAAATGATTTGAAACTGATCAAATTGATATCTTCCTTCTGGTGTTGTCTTTTAGATGTGTGCTTGGATTGTCTCCATGGTAACTACGACAGGAAGAAACCAGGGTGTCTTGTCGCGGCTGCTTCTTCATCCATGTGTCCTAATAGAGAATGCATATCTTTATCTTAACCTCCTACCAATACTGGATATGAAATTTGGAAAAGCATTGTAACAAAAAAAAATACGACAAACATTGTTCTATGGTGTTCACCAAAATTTAAATCGTTTGCGTTAATTCTAAAAAACAAAAATGTGTAGCCACCTTTTATTACTGTGTAATAGTTGCTCAATTTGTAAGACAGTTGTGAGGATTCCGTCAGTGGACATAGGTACTGGATCATTCCGAGAGAGCTGGGGCACAAATAGCAGGGCTCAGACTTTGAGGGGAAATGGGGAAACGTTTAATGAGATCACCGTTTTGGATTGACTGCATGATGTAAATGTATGTGTGATTAAATAATTATGAGAAAACCCTTTCAATGGTCTAAGGCTTTTTGTTGATTGTTATTGATTGTTGAAGAATTTGGCAATTTTATTTTTATACTGGTTAAGTTGGTGGATTTTGTTGTGGTCACTTGGAGTAAGCTATAGCCAGGGTGTCATGTCTTCTGGCCCTGATGCGGAGGATCCTAGGAAAATATGATTTTTGTCTGCTTAGAATAAGCACAGCGTAATTATAACAGGATCACAGGACATTGCTGTATGGAGTCTATTCCAGGCTCCCTCCAAGTTCAGCTTTGAGACGGGATCAAGAGCCCAAACAAAATCACAACAATAATCAATAACACTGGTGCTACTGCTGTGGCTGTTACTTTGACAGTCACACACCACAAAAAGAAATCATAGGTCAAACCTAAATTAATGATTCAAACTCACATTTGCTACTTGATAAAATATGAACAATAATATGATCAATAAGTTGATTCAAACTCAATGTCCATGTCCATAGAAATGATTTCTAAGACATGGGCCAAAAATAAATTTTCCTTTTTGGAGAAATTTAATTAATTGGAATTAAAAAAATTATCTAATAAAACAAAGCTATGATGAAACTATTTTTGTACTTTTTACTCTTCACTTTATATATAGACAAACTAATTTGAAATTATAATTTTTTATCCAATTCAAAAACTTTAGCCCACTATTTAATTTAATAAACTAAACGTATTTACTAAATTGTTACGGCCACTTGCATTGTGGTTTTGTGCTTGTTTTATGTTTGTGTTCACCATAATCTGTCTCCATACCATAATTGTTCACCTACATTTCACATACTCAGGAAAATAAAAAATATATAATCAGATCGCTCGAATTTTTTTTTTTCTAGACAATCAGATCGCTTGAAAAAAATAAAAATAAGAGTTGGTTCGTGAGGAAAGATGTGCTGGTGATAAAAAAAATATGGAGTCAAAACATTTGACGACTTATTTAAAGTTAGTGAATTTGTTCAAATGATTTAACACAGATGGGTGGTAGGCTAGGTGAAAAAGGACACGCCATACGCACAACTCACGTCGCATTCTTGCGACATTCTGCAAATCCATCCATTCATCATGTTCAACGTCATTTGGAGCGACAATTTTACATAGTGTACATTCTACATAAATAAATAAAAATGTGTTTCTGGTTAGATGGTTAAATTAACGTATTGGGATAGAGATGTTGAAGTTCAGTATTAATTTAGATAGTTCGTTTCGTTTCGGGTATTTTACCAAAACCAAAAGTATAATATAATTGTGCGGGAAATGTGTACTGTAACGTTAGGGAGTGTAAAATAGGCATCTTTAAATATAAAGGCATCATCTCAAACATGGCAAAAGAACACACTGGAACATCATCCTCCACCAGATGGCGTCGCATCAGAGCCGGCAGGTGGATTCGTGCGTCGTGCAAGCAAACATCTTCGACCACTGCGTGCTTTGTGTTGCGGTGACTGCGACTGGATGCCTGGACTCTCCCCATGGTTTACCGGCCAGCACTCCATCCATTTTAATATTCTGCATGTATCATGTATGTCATTTGTGGCACCCATTGCACTCCTGACCATCCCTGGAAGGAGGGACCCCCCATTCTGTGTTTCTTCCCAAGATTTCTTCCTTACTGATTAAGGGAGTTTTTTCTTGCTCTTTTTGGGGGCTTGGGTCAGGGGGGTGTCATAAATATTTTGCCAGTTAAGCCCTTTGAGACTGTAATGGTGATTAATTGCTATACACATACAATTGAATTGAATTGAATTGAATCTTTATCATGCTTTATTACTTATTTGTATTTTATTGGCTACTTTAGATTGTATAGATAGATTTTAGATAGATTAGATTTTAGATTTATTTATTTTATTTTATTTTTATTTTATTTTATTTTATTTTATTTTATTTTATGTGAATCTTTACTTTATCTTATTTCTATTTCATTCTTTATCGCTTGTTTCCATTTCTACTTTGCACGGAGCTTTTGGAATGAAAAGAATTTCCCCCCGGGGATCAATAAAGTATTCTGAATCTGAATCTGAATCTGAATCTGAATGCTGCAGTGTAGACAAAACCGTAGCTCCCCCCCACCGCCACTAGATGGCGTCACCGCCCTGTGTCTGTGACGTATCCCCGACACCTGAGCGCTCCGGGAAGAAGCTCGAGATCTGGCAGGCGTGAATAATAAGCGGGAGCGAGCGCCGCTCTGGGAACGCCAGAGCGAGACAGATAGGAGCGCTGCGTTCACATACCTTTGGAAAATAAGTAACTAGTGCACACGGGGACGGGTGGTGGACACTTACTGGGATTAGGAAGTAGATCAACTTGAATATATACCGGTTGTGTTCATATAACTGAGGCGATCTCCGGTTTCTTCTAGGATCGAGTCTCGTCAAAGGAAAAGGTAAATATAGTTTCTTTACTTCCTAGTCTCGCCCTGGGACACTGAGAAAAGCTTAGCTCCGAGCTTATTAGCTTGCTAACGTTAGCGACGGCTCAGTACCTGTCTAGTCAAGCTCAGAGGGGTAGTCAGTGTTTACTGGGAGGGGGCAGGTACGTGGATTTATTTCCTCACGTCCTTTTTCCTGCCTGGCAAAACTCCTGCTCTTCTGACCCCGATCAGACCCCTGGTACCGGGTCTGGATCAGGGGTCAGATCTGGATCAGACCCCTGGTACCAGATCTGGATCAGACCCCTGGTACCGGATCTGGATCAGACCCCTAGTACCGGATCTGGATCAGACCCCTGGTACCGGATCTGGATCAGGGGTCAGATCTGGATCAGACCCGGATCTGACCCCTGGTACCAGATCTGGATCTGACCCCTGGTACCGGATCTGGATCAGACCCCTGGTACCAGATCTGGATCAGACCCCTGGTACCAGATCTGGATCAGACCCCTGGTACCGGGTCTGGATCAGGTGGTACCTGATCCAGACCTGGTACCAGATCTGGATCAGACCCCTGGTACCAGATCTGGATCAGACCCCTGATACCAGATCTGGATCAGACCCCTGGTACCAGATCTGGATTAGACCCCTGGTACCAGATCTCGATCAGACCCCTGGTTAGTCCCAGGTAGTCGATTGCGTCATGAAAACGTCGCCGTCGCAAGAAAAAGAAAGCTGGTCTGAAAATAAGTTGCTGTGAATTCGAAACGTGTACAGGTGATCGAGAGTCAGTGTACCTGGGTGGTCGATTCCTTGGCTTAATCCCCCTCATGTAAAGGGAAGTAAAACACGACCGTCACTCCTTTTCTATTGCCATTTCGGAAACATAGTGTTTTACAGAAGAGCTCGGCCCCTTTAGTATAATGGCCCGTTTGTTGTTATTCGTGGTAAGTCAGGGTGAAAGGTGGGATATGCTAACTAAGGCATATTTAACTGAATTGAGGCAACTTGAAGCACCTAAGAGGGCTGGAATTTTTTTTTGGTTATGTGATTCCAAACAGTAAGTAAGCTTATCTTGGATATTTCAAAACACCTCGTAATTTGATCAGTAGCCAACTTCCAATGGTAGAGTAGGCCTATAGTTATTCAAAACTAAACATAGGCCACTTGTCAACCCTGTTATGTAGGACTAGTCACGCTAGACCTTCCACAGTGGAGCAGGGACTTGACTCAACTTGCCTGCACG
>OMLJ01120942.1:0-10588 GCA_900302595.1 Gadiculus argenteus | reverse complement strand
AGGAAGCCTAGGGAACGAGCTTCTGTGGTCCACAAATACCATCACAGGTTAGAGAGAGAGAGAGAGAGAGAGAGAGAGAGAGAGAGAGAGAGAGAGAGAGAGAGAGAGAGAGAGAGAGAGAGAGAGAGAGAGAGAGAGAGAGAGAGAGAGAGAGAGAGAGAGAGAGAGAGAGGGTGAGAAACATAGAAAGAGGTGACATAAGATTGAAGAGAGGAGAGAGAGTTGAAATGGGAGAGAGGGGTTTGATTCATTGAGCAAAAATGTCTCCCCACATCCATCACTTTAACGCTTTTACGAGTGTGTGTGTTTTAGAGAGGTAGTGTGTGTGTGTCTATGAAACTCCAGTGATTGAGATAGTGTGTGTGTGTGTGTGTGTGTCTATGTAACACCAGTGATTGAGAGTGTGTGTGTGTGTGTGTGTGTGTGTGTGTGTGTGTGTGTGTGTGTGTGTCTATTGGCGCATTTCCACCGGAGGGTGCGGATTGATTCAGTCTGCAAAGGTGTGGTACCGGTTGGGTTTCCACTGCCAAAAAGTGGGCGTGACCCGGACTGAGCCACCACACACACCACACATACACCGCACACGCCATCCGTTGATTGGTCGACTGAATCGACGGGGATAATAACAAACAAACACAGTACCCGCGGGGTGTTTCTGGACAACGGCGAAAGCTTGGTTTATTGAAGAAAATGTCACTCAAAAGTTTGCCGTCCTTCTTGGACATCCTACATTGTTGCTCTTTGTTCATTGTGTGCATTCTTTTTTCTTGGATTTATTAGCGGGCTACACTGTCGGGCTGCTATGAGATCACAATGCTTATGTAGCCGCCGCGGCTATCGCCGGCCGGCTTAAACCCCGCCCACCATAAGAGTACTGTTGGCGGTGGAAACGTGAGCCATAACCGACCTGAGCAATACCGCTGAATCGCAATTGAGATAGTGTGTGTGTGTGATATTGGAGAGAAAAGGAGCATCTGCACCCATCCCCAGACAGAACCCTGTGGGTGCTGCCCTACGAGGTGACCCTCCCCTCCCTCCCACACGGAACATGACCTGAGAGTTCTAGAACCCTCCACGCCTCCAGATATCAGAATTCCAACCCCTGCTAATCTTCTGAAAGCTCTGTCTGTCTGCTATTTGATCGTCCTTGTTGGACCTTTTGTAGGCAATGCTACACAAAGATGCCGTGCACTTACTCTTGTGTATTGTAAATACGGTGTCCCATTATATTTGCAAGGTTGTAGCTGTGCTCAATACATTTCTAAATGTGTTTGTGGTGTTTCCACCACAAACACCTTGCCCACTCAAACTGTCATGGAAGTATTTTGCACACTTTCAGGAAAAGAAAACCTCCGCCTCCGCGAGAGAGTGGTAGAGTGGAGGTAGCGCGTCAGTCTTGCATACAGGGTTTGTCTCCCAAGTGATTTATGTGAAGCTTAAAAAGTCCCAATTCTCATGTCATATGGAATACTTATTCACTAAAGGTTCTCAAGGCCGTGCTGGCACCACATCTAAATGGGGGTAAAAGGAATGATGATGGTCTTATACGAATCAACTACGTCACCACAGCTACATCTCAACAGTTGAAAACATATGCTATACATTTCTTACAGGTGTATTTAAAGTTTCCCTAAATTATAGACTAAGGCAGGTTGGACGTTGCTTTTGCATTTTGAAATCATCATCACTCTATTGGGATTAATGGCAAACAATTCTACATTTGGCATAGTTCTTTTATAGACAATATGCAGAATCTTTTCACTTTTGAATTTACACGATCGGCTTCCTACCTTATTATGTGCAACTGTGTCTCCCCTAGCAGTTATCTGAACTCAGGAATTAATTATGACTATCTGTTCCTCTTGATAATAATAATAAATCAGTCTTTTATAGCGCATTTCTGGGACCCACTGCGCTTCACCAAAAAAAAAAAGAAAATGAAGTCCTTGTAGGTGATATGGTGAAAAATATGAGTTTTGAGGAGTGACTTGAAAGAGAAAATGGACTTAGCCTCTCTAACAGAGGTGGGGAGATCATTCCAGATTGCAGGTGTAGCACAGCTGAAGGTCCACCCATGGTGACCAGTCTGTAGCGAGGCTGTAGAAGGGTGGTGGAGCTGGAGGAGCCCAGGGGCCCGGGATACAGTGATAAGTTCTGATAGGTAGGAGGGACTGGTGGAGTGGATGGCTTGGTAAGCAAGGACCTTGTAATTAATGCGTTGGTGGATGGGGAGCCAGTGAAGTTTGAAGAGTACAGGGGAGATGTGCTCACAGGGGGGAGGTGTGGGTAAGGACGTTTTGGACATACTGCAGCCGGTTGATGGTCTTGTCCGTTGCCCCCACAAGAAGGAGGGCATTGCAGTAGTCCAATATGGGATATGAAAGCGTGGATGAGGCGCTCTGCGGCAGGTTGTGAGAGACAGCGGGGAATCCGAGCAATATTCCTCATATCATCACATCAAACATATTCCTCAATATGTTTGATGTGAGCCTCAAATGAGAGCTGGCTGTCAAGGTCAACTCCCAAGTTACGAACCTCAGTTGAGGGACGGACCTGGACGCCATTGTCACGATCCTACTGTTGGGTAATGTTAAGCTGGTGGGTAACTGGTTGTTACTGGCTGTACTGTGGGAGTGGCTCCCTTGATTGGCCTTGATTATGGTCACCTGACGGTATCCAAGATGGTGGACAGAAGCAAGAAGGTGTCCGAATAAACAGCATGGTGCCCAGATTTGGTTACACTCAGAAAGACTTTGTAAAGCCTATTCGCTCTGATACAAGGACAGTACCAGGATCAGGGAAACCTAAAGGGAATGTGACCACTCCACTTGTCAAGTGTTCGTAACCAAACGGGACAGGCTACCGTTTACTCCAACGCTATCCCTCAACAAGAGAGAGAAGGACTAGAGCTCGCCAGGAACCCAGGTGAGTCACTGCTCACGTGGCCGAAAGCTAGTTGCCTGCCAGCTGTGGTTTGTTACCACCTAGGTGTCCCGACTCCTGCCTTGACAGAGAGCTGTTTTGAATATACCAGTGGGGTCGTGACACCGTCACTCTTGAGAGAGAAATTAGCAAGCTGTTTCAGCGTGGTGCCAAGAAGGATCACTTCTGTTTTGCCACAGTTGAGTTGGAGAAAGCTTAGTTGCATCCAGGCTTTGATACCCTGCAAGCAGCTGGCGAGGAGTGAGATGGCTTTGTGAATGTCCAGGTCCAGGAGGATGTTGTGGTTGACCGTATCAAATGCTGTACTCAGGTCCAGGACGATCAAGATGGAATTAGCACCAGAGTCAGCAGACAGCAGCAGGTCGTTGGTGACCCTAACGTGGGTTTTGGTCGGTCAGGTGGTGTTGTACCTGACCGACCAAGACCAGGATAGTTGAGTAGTAGGACGACTGGGTAGTGATTAACAATGTTTTGTAATCCTTTTGATTCTGCTCAAACATCTGGACATGGACTGTTAGACCGGTTTTCTTGTACTGGTGTTCCTTTGAAAGGGGCTACTTCATCTAAACCAGAGATCAGGTGTGAATTGAAGGTAGCAACAGAGTCGGTGGTGGGGAGGTTTGTCATGGCACTGGAGAGCGGGGTGTGTCCACAGATTTTAGATTCCTGAATCGAATTGTGCATTTCATAGGGGCGGATGGGCGGGGCATTTCCACAAGTGATGAGGATGTGGTCACTTAGCCCAGAAACAGTGAGAGCCCTCAATGCTAGAGGGCTCCACCCCTGCAGTGCATATGAGGTCAAGCGTATGTCCTTTATTGTGGGTAGCAAAGTCAATGTGCTGCTTGAAGCCAAAGTCCTCAAGCAGAGAGGCCAGACTGGCAGAGGAACTGCAATCAGGACGGTCAATATGGACGTTTAGATCCCAAGTTAGATCTACAACCATGGCAGGACAGGTGGAGCTCAAAAGGGTCAGGAGCTCAGACAGCTCAGCAAAAAACCCCACTGTTGGGCATGGCAGGAGGGTGATAAATCAGCACTACCATGATTGAAATATGGCCAGGTAAGATAAATGCCATGCATTCAAAGGGAGTGAGAGGTGGAATAGCTATGATTTTCACACCACCTCCTCCTCCTGTTCCAGTAGTGTGAGGGCAGGTAAGGTAGCTGACCAGGGAGAGCACACTGGTTAAGAGCCAGGTATTCATTTGGTTTCTGGAAAGTTTTCGTGAGGCAGAGAAAATCCAAATTCTTGTCGGAAATGGTTTGAAGTAATAGTGATTTATTATTAATGGATTTGGCATTAAAAAGGCCCAATTTGTTTTGTTGCAGGAGGGGAGCGGGTGGTAACTGGACAGGAACGCACAAAGGCTGGTGTTATGCCATGCTGTGTTTGCGTGAATGCATTCTACTGCCACGCCACTTTGTGCAGGTAGAGAAAACGTCCTTGTGATCTGTAGCACAGAAGCGCCAGCGCGTGCTTCTATGTATGTATCTGTGAGCGCGAGGACTACGAGGTAGAAAATACCAGCCTCACAACATTGTTACAAAGCCTTCTCATTAAGTGAGTCGGTTAGTCCTGCAGGCGCAGCTTGTCTAACGCGTATACATTGAGTGAATGTATATCTCAACATATCGAGAGGAGAGGACACAGCGAATAGACGCAGGTATGCATACCACTGGGCAAGTGTAAAGTAAAATCCGGGACAGTGTCTCAAAATAATGTCCATAAAAAGAAGAGGCAAATGGCAAAATGTTCAAAAATAAGCATCTGCATCTGCGTCTGCAACATGCACTCCGGAGGTGTTTCAGGAAGCATCATCACACAATGAGTGAAATGTACTGCTCTTGATCTATCCATTTTGTAAAGGTGAGTAAAATGAGGCGATAAACACCTCTTACAGGAACGCGCATTGAAACTAAAGCGGAAAACCTGGCTTGACAAATTGAATCCTAAGTGAGCTTCGTGCCACCATTTAACTCTGATTGCGAGTTTCGTATTTGTCAATACAGGTTATCCCGAGAAAGCCTGGGTATGTTCAGCGTGCTTCGTAGTATACCCACAGCTCCACAGGTAGTGTGTTGTGGTTAAGACTGCTGCCAGAGTTGGGGGGTTCCATTCCCACTGGGATAAGCCCCATGCTAAGAGATTTACCCGCTTGCGGTATGGTAACGCGCTCTGGATGAAACCATCCGCCAAATGGAATATGTTAATATTTAATATTGCTTGACTTTCCAATTCTCCATTTCTCCATCTCATATGTATGTGTGTGTCTGTGTTTGTGTTCAGTGTGCATAGCCTATATGCATACATGCATTTGAACCATGGCGCAGAACATAACCAATAAACCAATAATGCATGAATCTCAAGATGTAGTTTTAATCATGGTTTCGACATGAAGCTGTAGATGTAGATTCTATCAGCCAGCGGGTCGCACTTTGTGTGTGTGCGTGTGTGTTTCCTGTGTACAATCAAGTGTAACATAGTTATTTACAAAGAGAATCATATCTTGGAGCAGTCCTTTAATGAGCTTTAGAACGCGCAAGAGAGGGAGGGAGCGGGGGGAGAGAGTGGGTTGTTTGATGAGGAAAAAGTGGTTTAATTGCGAGAGAGAGAGAGAGGGCGAGGGAGAGAGATGCTGTGTGAAAGAGAGAGAGAACGAAAGAGAGTGTGTTAGGAGCAGCTGACTGTGGTGTGTGAAATTAGAACCAGAGGAAAACGAGACAATTTGACCCCTTAGTGGAGAGCGACCAGAACGGTGTCACTACCACAGCAACATCCAGGTCTGTGGTTTCCACAGCTTTTCTGCCTAGTGACGCAGAACCGTCCGGAAAACACACGTTAGAACCCACCTCACATCATCCGCCGGTCCCTCAGAGGACCGGAACAAACAAATACACAACAATAGCAGGTGTCTTCTGTTTACTAGTCATTTTCCATTTCACAAAGTGCCCTAGAGGGTGTCTGTATTTTTATATTTGTAGATACGTGTCATTATGTGGCAGGTAGAGGTCAGGGCAACTTGCCATGACCTGTAGACTTGTTGACAAGTTCTGGGGATTGAACCACTCCACTGGGAGTCAACAAAGTCAAACTAAATAAAAACCATACTTCTTATTTATCACTCAAATGGGCAGGGTGTTAAGGTGCAGTTAGGGGTTAGACAGTGACTACAGAGACGGGTCATTAAGGAGCAGTTAGGGGTTAGACAGTGACTACAGAGACGGGTCATTAAGGAGCAGTTAGGGGTTAGACAGTGACTACAGAGACAGGTCATTAAGGAGCAGGTAGGGGTTAGACAGTGAATACAGAGAGTTTGTTAAGGAGCAGGTAGGTTAGACAGTGAATAGAGACAGGTCATTAAGGATCAGGTAGGGGTTAGACAGTGAATACAGAGTTCATTAAGGAGCAGGGGTTAGACAGTGAATACAGAGAGAGGTTGTTAAGAAGCAGGTAGGGATTAGACCATGGAGTTATTAACTGGAGAGAGTGAGGCAAGTTCATTTCCCCATTCATTTAAATGCTAGGATAGCAAACTCAGCCTAAAGAGTCTGAAATTGCCCGCCACCATGATGGATTTATGTCAGTTTAATTCCGGGTCAAGACCCAAGTTCCGGCAGGTCATTTCCGTCATTTTCCATTTTCGCAGTCTTGGTAGCCAATAACGTGCCCTGTTACAGATAGGTAGGACCCAGAAGACAACAAACTGCATTGGATGGGCTGTAAAACTAATCAGGAACGTGCATAGTTTTGCTCATGTGCGCATCGTCAATTTATTGGGCCGCTATTGTGCGCTCGCAGGTGGGATAATGGTAACGATGTGGTGCTGTTGGCTCCGTGACTCTGCTACAACTTCCTTTCAGATACGGTAAGAACATGTTTAGTTTGTTAAATTGTAGTAGAAAAGAGCGTCCTTGGCGTTGTCCATGCCTATCTACCTGCGTTATTGTTTCTTGTGCTATGTATTTTCCTATTTCTGCTCGTCTGTGTCACAGTCCCGTCTCAGAGTTGTATTTGTAACTATAGCATGTCTATTTTAATATTGTCTTAGGAACAGGTAGCAACGGTGCTAGGTCTACATTGGTCCAGCCTGGCTTTCAACTGTACATGTGTTGCGCACATTAGCTGCTACTGTACACATGTTGCCTGCATGGAAAGGTAGGGAAAGTAGGCTACTCCAGCCTTTGAAGCACGACTATAGCAAACATTGGCAGGTGATGTTAGGAATTCTTTATCAATGGATCCACTATGACCTTCTGTGAATGAACAAATCACCAAACACACATAGACAAGCATAACTCAGCAACTGAGCATATACTCATATTCTAAATTTTCTAGAAGAGTGAAAAAAACAGACAGTTATTGTGCATATATTTTATTGTAGTGATGATGACTTTCAGTTGCAAGGATATGGAAGTCTTAGGACAATTGAAGTGAAAACTTGTAGAGATCTGTAGAACAAAGGTGCAGGACAGTCATACAAGAATTTACAATAAACATGGCAATATATTTAAAAAAAAAACATATTCAAAAGAATTTGTAAATAGTAGTAGTGCTGCTGACCAAGTACATTTCATAGCTTAAGTCCCTTGAGGTGAACTAGGTATACTGGCAAGGTCCGCATACTCAAATGTCTTGGAGACATTTTGATGAAATTACCTCAAACATCCATCTGGAATGATCACGATTAGCGATGAGAGAATAGAGAAGAACATGGTAACTTGTTATCAACACCAATACATACAGAGCAGCACACAACAATCGGCCTGCTTTAGTTGAAAGCCCACTCACCACGTCAAGGTACAGGCCAGGAATGGGAACATTACATAAAGCTATTTAATTATTTTAGAATCTTAACTCAAGGTCTTCATTATGCAGTTATTCAGCATTGAATAACTAAATTTTGATAACTGTTCCAGAGAACATGAAACATTTGGCAATTCCAATAAGGTCTGAAAGTATGATTTTTCTATTTTATACTATAAAGAAAATTGTCTCCATTCAAAAAAGGACAGGAGAAGGATAAATCTAAATTTGACAGTATACTCGCTCACTGATTATAAAATAAGCTTAGAAAGTTGTCCTCTAATTAGTTTTCCTCTAATTTGTTCAGTTTGTCTCTTTGCCAGATGGTGCATCCAGATTTGGCAATACAAGGATGATCCCATTTTCACCAGCAAATGGATGAGGTTGCACTCAACATTGGCCTCGAACATGTGACTGTGCAGTTGTGGAAACGGGGTCTTTTTCCCACAAGCTGCAAGAACCTTATTGACAATGGCAGATGTGGTACCACGCCCCTGTGGAGGCTGACCATTTGTTGTTTTGAGAAGCCGTTGAAAATAGATCTCTGTAGTCTCGCACACTGAAGCACAGCCTAATGATGGTTTGCAGAGACCACAGAGAGGTCCTTCAGGGCTATAAAGGGATGAACAGGACCCTCTGTCGTCAAAGCCTGTGCGCAGATAATGCAGGACAGTTTTTCCCTGAGCTTTTCAGCAACAAAGCCGGTGAGCCAGTGAACAGCAGCCCCACAAGGCTGAAGGTCAGTCTGTTATTGCTTTGTCAACTGGAACAGCATTCCCATGTGCAATAGTCACCATTGAGGAGGAGGCTTGTAGGATACTGGTGTCATCTCTTAATAGCCAGTTCCCGTTACCTTGTTTCACCTGCAGCTACAGGAGAAGGCGCTTGTATGGAGCCTTAAGGCGCCCGCACACCGGACACGCCGCGCCAAAAAGTCTGCCCCCATTATTTCCGACGGACTCGCCCACACTGGCAGCGCCTTGACGCGCGCCGCCTAGCTTCTCGCCACTGCTCTATTCCCTCGTGCGGCAAAAAGTGCTTTTTTTAAAAGCAGTTTTGTACATCCTGACTTGATACAAGGTCCTGTGCATATGGAGATTGTTGATGCAGTAGATTAATAATTTCACAATGCAAAAAGAATGAAGAATGACTGTAAATAAATGTAAATAAAAGTACTACACCGTAAACAAAGTGCCCGACAGTACGTAAAGTAACTATGAATTAATGTGACTCTCACTGTAAGCACACACAGAGGACATGGGCATCAGGGCCATATATGCAGTCATAAAACAACGTTATGATCGCCTATACCGACTGTTTGTTGATCTGCTGCTCTCAAAACATACGCACAATGGCGCTGCTGCGCGACGCGTCCTGTTGGTGCTAGGGGCGCCGTTTGACGCGCGGCGCGTCCGGTGTGCGAGCGCCTTTAAATTGAATGGCAGTCGGGTTGTTGCTGCAGCCCCCTGGGGCCCTGATGGCGGCAAAGAAGAGCTCAAGATGGTCCTGACTGAGCTTGTTTGCTAGGATTTGCAGACAGTACAAGGTCATTGAAAACACCAAAAACACCTTTGCAGCTGGCAAGTAAATCAATAATGCATGTTTCTCTTGGCCCAGCATATAATGGTTTCTCACCACCATCCCGGAGTTGTAAAAGGTACCGTTCTGCATTGTTGAGAAGTCTCCGCACATTCTTTAATGTGTGGCATAATGGAGGCTTTGTAACCCTTGGTCAGGGGGTTTCGGCTATTTAAAATGTCAAACACGTCATCCACAGTTTTTAAAAAGTGCACAGTCTCCTCGTATCCATTGAACTGGGGCAGATGCAGATTTTTATTGCCGTACAGGAGTGCACCTGCCACACTTGAGCTTAGCAGTTGGGTTGCTAGGTTCACTTTCATTTTTTGTTTCTCCCACTGCATGTGGGCCATTTTCACCTCAGTCCCTAGCCATAAGCCGTCGTTATTTTGCAATTCGTGCAACTCTACCAAGTACTGCCACTTTATTTTGCCTCCATTAGCTGTTTGGAAAACATGACCTTCGGCCAGAGCATTTCTCAGAAGCTTTATCATGTGACAGGCAACAGCACATGGATACGTTGAGAAGGGTCTGAAGGGTGAAGGAAAGACGGCTGCATGTGTGGGACCTCGAAGGAATGAACATTCTGAAATGACATGCAGTACCATCAGAGGTTAGGGACACCACACGCACGCCAATGGCATGAAGGCGGCACAGGCACTCAGTTGTCATGTTTGCTCGCTCCTTTCCAGTCATGCCATTTATCAGGAAATAGGCCACAGGGATTTTCCAGGACTGGTTGACGAATACTGCCATGACAACTAAAGCCTCCTTAGGTATTTCTGTTTGAGCTCATGGATGACCGAGGACTGAGTACAAACTTTTTTTTTTTTACCTGTTTATCCTTTCATTTAGTACCTTCATCCTTTTGCGACATACTACAAGTTTATCTTGAACCACAGTGAGTTTGCGCGTCAATGTTTTAGGTGAATTAAAACATGAATCGATCGAATGTGACATTCACACCTGCCCCTCTTCCCAAGTCAACAGGGCCCAAAGCAGGAAGCTCACAGTAGGTATGGGCCGACACAGATGGAGAGATTTCACAGTAGGTATCATCTGTCTGACACGCAACTGTAAGTGTAGAGCTGTCGACTGTGATGAAGCTATTATCAGTCTGACACTGCTGATCTTTTGTTCTTGGGATGGACAAGATGGTGGGCACAGCTTGTTGTGTGAGATGCACTCTACCGTTGGTGGTGGAGTGGAAACAGTGCTCTTCAAAGTGGAGGGGGCACAGGCGGGAGCTTTCTGTGGGTG
>OMLJ01120895.1:0-14024 GCA_900302595.1 Gadiculus argenteus | reverse complement strand
CAAATAGTATCCAGGGGGATCGGGGGAGTAACAAAGAATATTTTAGTTTCCGGAGGACAAGGAGGAGACACGAGGTAACGGTAAGCAAAAAGGTTTATTGACGTGCCAAAGAACTAAGAACCACTTTCCCAAAAGAGGAAAGCACAAAACAAAAGAACTAACTCCAAACCAACCAAATACTCTACTACTCAGGGCCCAGTTTCCCGATAACGATGGATTGGTGCTCGTACGACCATTCGTGCGAAGGATCTTTCGATGCACCGTAAAAAATGTCGTTTCCCGAAAGTCCTCGTAACATGAACGCGCGTTCGCAGCTCTAACGATGATCGTAGCCTAGTCCATGTCCACTGACATGGTGCTGAAATGGGCTCCGGAAGAGGGGGACACGGAGGAATGTTGTTGAAATGTTATATTTTGTGGCAGCAAAAGAAAACTCTCCCCATTAAGGTCAACAGCGGAGTAGCTTACAAAAAGATTAAACTAATATGAATATTAAAAATATTAAAACACAATTGATTAATTGATAAATCCTGCGCGTTCATTTGTTCACGCCATTTCCCCCCCTGTGTGACAAGACAACTGCATTTATCTTAATGTGCTGATTTCTGAAACATGCTTTGCCCAGCAAAGAGAGCAGACTTTCTCTGATTCCGCATCAGGTTTCAATGCGCTCTCTCTAGAAGCTAGACTCTTACATTAAAATGCACCGTTCCATTCATTCATTATCATTCAAACGCGGAAGCTATCATTGACACACTATTGCGGAGCTGAGACTAAACAGCGTTAGAATCATTTGGATACTCCAGAATGTTTTTTTTATTTTTATGAATGAAGACACCCGCATGCAAGAATGAGTTCCCATCTGAGTGTAGGCTACAAACGCGATTAACTTTTTACAAGTGCACACACACCAGTGTATTCTTTATTTTACTGACCACTTGTTTTTATCCCGACAAAAGCCTCGTAAGGACAGTTTCTCTGCGCCTTTCTCGTAGATCGCAGCATCTTTCAACGTCTTCGTTTAATGCGTTATGCCGTTTTTACACTCGAGCATCTACTGACCATCATGGGAGAGATCCCATGATGGTCAGCAGCTCCCAAGTGTAGAAACGCCAAATGTCTTCTGTCACTAAGGGTTGCGTTGTGACGTGGTGTTTGATCGGTATACATTTCGGCTGCGCATGTATTTTTTGAATTTTAAATTGCTGCATTCAATATTGTTGTCGTTGACTTCTAACACGCCTCTGTCTTTGCTGTTTCAATCTAACAGTAGTCTATGAAATATCAGTAATATATTACTTATACCACTGTAACCCTAGTCTCATCAACACCAATCCTCACCATTTCGCACCATAGCAGCCTTGCCTGCTCCTTGGATCTTTTATTATAATTTTTTCACGTTTATATTTTTTTCGTTACGTTTATTTTTTTTTTCGTTATGTTTCTTTTTATTTTATTGTTTTTTGTTATATTTTTTTTTGTTTATTTTTTATATTATTTTTTTTTTTTGACACGCCATTACCAATGTGTTTTAATAAAACACATCCAATAAGACGAATGTCCAGCTGGGGACTCCACTGAGGCTATAGTAACGATGATCATAGTGCTCTACGAGTACCCCTGGAGTCGTCGTTAGATACGAAGGTTTTCACGACGTTCGTTACTAACGATGCTTTCGGGAAACGGTCTGAAAACTGAACGATGATCGTAAGAAGGGTTTAAAGAGCCACGTAGGCTAACGACGCTTTCGGGAAACTGGGCCCAGAGCCTTATAGAGACAGAGTTGCGACACTCTCATAGCACTCCATTGTAAGCGTCTGGCCCGCCTACTTCCGGGGTATGCAGCTTCGAAAAGTTCCAAACAATCCATTCTGGGACGTTGGACACCGTTCACTTACATTGTAGCCCGTCACAAAACTTCAGTGGTAAGTTGATGAAATACCTATCTTATTTTGAATTGTCAACTTTCTATATTATATCAGAGGCCATTTATGATGCATATACTGATCTTTATTTGTATGAACACAGCGTAATGATATACATTTTTATCCAAACAAGCCAAACATTTGGGTCCCCTTTTCGGACAGATTGGAGCATCCAAATGCTGCACAGCCAACCATACTATGACCACAACCTATAAAATGTTAGTTGTTTTAATAAATACTATTTCATTCATCCAAGCGTAATGAGTTATTCTTTAATACATTTGATAGGCTAGTTTGTGTATAGCTTAGTCTTAAAAAGATTATTCTTTCTTTTTTAGATTAGAGAACTTAGACTAGAGAAACTTTATTGTCACTAGCAAGGTACAGGTACAGAACCAATTAAATGCAGTTGATGTTTAACCAGAAGTGCAAAAGAAGCATTTAAATACCAAAGTGCTATTTAAGTACAGTGTTTCTGTGCAGATTATGTAAGCAAGAGAGATGTATTATGTACAACAGTGTAAGGTTATAAATACAGGTTTGTCAGAAGTATAGGGGGATTATGTACAGAGTATAAATACATTTTTATATAAATAGTATATATACATGTAGTATATCTATGTATATTGTGCAGGTTTTAGTCAGGTTATGGAATATATGTATATAAAAAAAGTTATAAGTATTGTGCAGTATATAGTATTGTGTCTGCCAAGTACATAGACATTGACATAGATCATGGTTGCGTGGTGAACTCCTGCCTCATCTGAAGAGTCCTGTGCTCGGTTACACCAGCAGAACGTAAGGTCCTTCGTAAGTTGGAGTGTAAAGTCCGTCTTTATCTAACGTTCGCCGTAGATAGTTTCAAACTAACTCTGTTCTCAATTTCAGTTGCACCACCATAACTTAAGACATAACGTTATTAGTAAGGCGTAAACCAACCCTTACTAAACTGTTGTCGCGTTTAATGACGTTGGCATAGTTTCAAGCCAATCAAGTGGACCCAGAAGTCATGTGTGATGTTGGTGTAGACAACATCACTACACGCTACCATGTAGCGTGTAGGTTCTGTTCTCGCACAGACACCGAAAGCAGCCACATGTTGTGATTATTCTCGATATGGTGTCCTAAACATACACCCATAATGTAGTGCAATTGTGTTGATGAATCCGATTGTTCTAACTAGTCATTGTGCTAACTGGGGCTACCAGCCTGTCCCCTCCCGTCCTATTAACTGTATTTATGGGACAGAGCCACATTAAATCTGGATATTTGAACATGTTGGGTGTTATAAGTTTTAAACTACATGTCCGAGTTGTTGTAATGATAGAAGCTAACGCTAGCTCGATGCTAAAGCACTAACCGAGCATGTACCTTCCCGTCCTATTAACTGTGTTAATGGCTATGCCTTTTTTCTTTTTACTAGAAATGATCATTCATTGACAGTCCTAATGTTTATTTTCTTGTCAGTATTCCGGTAGAAAACAAAAAGCTATTGGAGCGTTCTTTGAGAGTTCTTTGACTTTATAAATTAAGTATTTTCATCCCCCTTCCCAACAGTGTGTGCTGAGATCATTCATTTCCAGTGTGAGAGACACTGTCAAATATTTGCTATCGTTAATAAATGTTATAAGAAATATTTGTAAATAATTCATAATTACTGTTTCAACTTTATTATATTCCCCATACTGATAGTTATATATTACCAATATATTAATTAAGCTTAACCAACTTTAGTGGCAAAAATACATTTAGTTAAGTATTAACAAATATGAATAGGCTACAATATTAGTTAATAGATAGTTTTATATTTGTTAAAACATTAACATACAGATTTTATGCGAAATAGATATTTTAGTAACAATTAACAAATATTAACAAAGGGTTAGATAATTACTAGTTTACTATTTATTATGGCGCCTTATTATGGAGTGTTACGGAAGATGCTCATCGATAAAAAAACAGCTATGAGGTCATCAAATTTCTCTTCCATTTCCTGAAGCGATTTCTAGAGCACTAAAAGAGGATGTAAATAAAGCATGAGGGGAAATATTGTTTAATGGACCCAACACCAACACACTACCCTTTCACCTCTATACCGTGGCTTTCATTAGAGCAAACATTTCTGTTCTCTAAAAGCAACAGAGAGCAGATTACTCTGTGAAGATCAGGGCCAAGGGAATTATGTCCTATCATATCATCAGCGACATCTCTCTCTCCAGCACAGGGCTCTCAAACTCATTTTCACCCCGGGCCACATAAGCATTATGGTTGCCCTCAAAGGGCTTGTAACTGTAAGACTATAATTTAACTATTTCTTAAGATATTGTTAAATAACTATCTTTGTTTGATTATTATGTGTACAAGTGTACAAATATACATTGCATACTTGTACATACATTTACATACATAAAAAAATAAATGTAAGCACATTGCTCTGTGTTTTAATAACATAAATCCCTTTAATTTATCAAGTTAAGAAACACACATTACTCCATCAATCAAAGATCAAACTGTTCAAGTTAATAAAAAAGACTAATATTATTAATATTATCAAACATAAGTTATTACATCAACTTTACTAAACTCAAAAACTGCTCTCCTACCCAGCCACCTTAATTCTGTATGGCACGGCCAGCCCGGTATCACACGATTTTGTGCTCATGCGCACAAACGTTATTGATCTATTGAATCGTGTCCCAGAGCACGATTGTCCGACTTTTTTCGTGCTACACAGAACGAAATGTAAACCAATGCATTTTGAATGGGTGCGTTTCTCACACTTAGTGAGAAACGCGGTTAGGGTTACCGTAACCGTAACCCTAACCCTAACCTTAACTTAGGGTTAAGGTTAACTCTAACTGTAACCCTAACTGTAACCGTAACCCTAACCTTAACCCTAACCCTAACCCTAACCCTACATTTACATTTCGTTCTGTGTAGCACGAAAAAAGTTGGACAATCGTGCTCTGGGACATGATTAACGTTTGTGCACATGAGCACAAAATCGTGTGATACCGGGTTGGGCATGGCACATCTCCATACTCCCCGCCCATCTCCTTCAAAAACTGCTGGAACTGGCAGTGATCCGAGCCTGAATCACTGCGATATAATGACCAGATGACCGTGGTCATTATATGATATCATCCAGTTCAAGAACCATTCCACACAGGGCTTCTTGGTGGAGAATGCAATTATAGGTTATCAGAGGTGTGTGGCAGAAAGTTGTATTATTAATTTTTATCATTTATTTTGTTTTTATTTATTTTTGTTTTTCGCAGGCCACATAAAATTAGGTAGCGGGTCGCATTTGGTCCGCGGTCCGCGAGTTTGAGACCCCTGTGTCTAGCAAGAGAGTTTGAAAGAGACTTACCGAAGCATCTTTAATGGTGCCCTCCCCTGCAGCCAGCTTGGCTATCCGGCTGATTATAGGAGACACGTTGGTGGGCCCGTAGAGCTGGATCTTGGGAAGGCAGTTCTGGTAGGCCTCGACCACGCCTTGGATCTCTGGTCGGTAAGGACACAGCAAACATATCAAAATTAAAGACAATCTAGCTAGATAAACTAGAGGTTTGAGTAGTTGAGCGCTATATATCATACAAGTACTGAAAATGTGTCTACTTACCTTCACATTCATCATCTTCAGGGTTGAAATTAATAGCAAAGTCATGGGAAACCTGTACAGTTAAAAGAATGAAAGGCGAAGAATATTACCAAATGGTTTTCCCAGTAACAAAGCAAAGTGATCATATGTCCAATAACTGCCAGAGGTATACATTCACAAACTGGAACTAAATATAAATCCTATACCTGTTATCAGCATTGGAAAGTATGGCCAATAGAAAAATAGTTATACTGTCATGAGGCTACCCCATTTAAAAATCTCTTCACCAATAATACAAATTCACAAATTACATTTCCCATTCGAGATTGCAACTGGGAACTCAGACTTGAGAATGAAAAGCAATGTACCAAAAAGTACAGTGGTGGTTTAATTTAATTTAGCATGTATTTGTTTTTTGCTATTTTCAAAGCAAAAACAAAGATATGAGGTCTTAAAAATCACATATTATAATGCTTGCTCTTGTGTCGAATAAAACAATGTTTTCTAGGCGATAGTATCCAGCCTTCTCTTCGGTGAGTTTGGCCAGGCGGTTTTTCATCTTATTGCAGACCTTGCTACACTGAACAATTTGACTATTTTGTGTTTCAACCTCATTACGGTTTTATGACCATGAGTTTTTACCAAATTGCTTCCTCGATATGACGTTTGTCCAAATGAAAGAGAACATAAAGGCTTGATTAAACAATGGAACGACCAGGCAGGGACTGAGTGGGCCCCCTGGATTCATCAATTATACTCTGAACACTGAATCAACTCCGCATCTGTGTTAGAGAAAATGAACTGTGAGGTATAACATTAATTGAAACCACATTTCTGTTCCAAAAAGGCTGTGATAGAGTTTCAGATGGTTTTATACAGAGGAGAGAGCTAGGGTAAATCTATGACCTCTGATGGAATAAAGCTCAGAATCAAAGCAACTCAACAAGCTGTCCAGACTCTTTAAGTTTGTGTCCTCAAAATATCTTTTGACAGGATAATTTTTTGAGCCAGGATTTTCTTGAAAAGGGCCTTCTGACAGAATGACATGAACATTAAGAAAATAGGTCACACATGAACGCCTTTGTAAACTATCTCCGAGAGGCGGGAATATTAATGCTAGTAAGAGCATACAATTGTAAATTGTTAAAAACATACTGTCTGTGAATGTGAAAGGATCATGAAAAAAGGGAAGACATGGAGAGAAGATTGCAACAACAACAAATAAAAAGGAACTTAATTTACCTCATAATTTGGTGGAATTCGGGCTCCAAATCCCAAGGCTGAAAATCTTTTGTCACTGAAATACAACGTAAATAAAAGGGATTTCATTATTTCAATTTCAATAGAGGGACATTTAATTCAAACCTTTCCAAATTAAGACAGACGTATATTAGTATGCACACATTCCCAAGTACAAAGCCAAACAACTCACTTTAGTATTTGAAATACATTATGCCGCAACCATCACCATTTGCAAATAATTGTGCATTGCTCATGTGCAAGTGCTGACCATTTTGATGGCTCTACTATGATCAAATGAAAATATGGATGAGATATTCATATGTACACTTATCCAAGAACAAAGCCCTTCATGTCTGCCTTTCCACAGTCTCAAAAGCCTCCCTGCTTTACAATCTCACATGTATTTCCCGGTCCCCAGCCATTTAGAAGCATGAGTGTTGTTTTGGTCATTTAGTTAGGTGTTGTACATGGATGGTCAGATATCACAATGTCACAAGCTGTACTTCTGTACAACAGCTTGTGTTTGAGAATACATCCTAGTACGCATTAAAAAGAAGAATTGGGAGAGGAACTCCGCAGGGTCTGAGGAAATCCTGTTGGTAGTATCACCACGTATATCCTAGCTCTCCAGAGGATACCCGCTCAACATATGCAGAGAGCTTATTTTAGAAAGATGTGTCTCTGTAAACCATCCTATTGTGTCTACTATCCGTTGAAGCCAAAACAAAGTGCGTTCTCTCATATTATCCGGGTTAAGTGATAGAATCTGTACCATCGGACATAAATATGAGAGTCAGGTTGCTGCAGTGAGCTCTGACAGTGTGTGTGGGTTCCCCCTCTACTTAGCCTTATGATGGATTTTATATGAACAGGACCATAGCTGACAGTAATTCAGCCCCACAATGCTGCAGTACAGTGGAGTGAGTTAGAGTACCAAGCGAGCGGATTGTACAGAACAGTACATTAAAATGCTACCATGGAGTCTGACCTTCCTTGTTTCACATTTCTACAGTTAAAATAAAATATATTTGAGAGAATAAGTCAGCAAGATAGCCTCAAGTAGAAATTCCCTTCTGCAGACAAAATCTATATTTTAATATTGCTGATAAAGGAGGAACCTAATGCCTAAAGGCGTCAGAAAGAATAATTAGTCATTAATTAGTAATGGTAGTTGATGATTTGGACAACATACTTTGGCTCTTTGGTTCCAAGCTTTAGAAAAAGGTTTTAATAGCCTTTCAGTAATAAGTGTCATAAACATTATTCAAAGAGTACTTAATTCAACAAATAATTCTATGGTTTCATTTTGCAACCTGAACATGGAGCGCTTGCCGGAACACCTTCAAATGTCCCATCGATTCTAAAAACAGAATGGTTTGAATCATGTTTGACACGATAGCAATGAGTAATGCACACTTCTACAGATGGCCATTTTAAGCATTGTTTTACTGCTATTTCTGTCTTGATGCACATACCACATTTGAAGAGGCTCATTGTAAATAGCGTATTGAACCCAGCGAAAGAGTGCTCTGGTCACAGTAAAGGATCCCCGCCCACACAGAAAACAGCCAGCCATAATGCAATCCTAGCAGAGGAGACATCCACATCACCTGATTTACTACAAGAGGTTTCCTTCAGTAGCCGGTTGTGAATCAAAAGCAGTCTTTACAAATAGAAGAACTGCCCACACATGCCATTATGGTACGGTATGTTTGTATAAATTAAGGTGTTGCATGGAAATATAGATACATACACATGTGAGATGAAATAGTGTAGCAACGTGATAAGGCTACATGGGATAGCCGTGGGTTTGCAATGTCTCTAGTGTGATCTGTGATGCTATAATTAGTTATAAAGTCCTTGCATAACATTCAATGGGACGATGTGCATAAATCAAAGTCAGAGGGTGCTAATCCTTGTTTGACGTCCACAAAGGAGAGGCCGTTTTCTCTCAAACTGCCAAAAAGTACAAAATAAATTGATGTTTGTTCCCTTTTGTTGCCAACAAGCATCCGCCTTTCATTTATCACTCAATGAATCAGCTGACAAGTATCAACATCCAATCCAACCCATGAGTCATGTGGCAGCCTGTATGAAAAAACGATGAAACTAGTAAAAAACTAGTAAACCATTAGTTTTACTGATATTCATTATAAACATTATAAAAGGGTATACTGACAGTTATACTATCAGTTATAATGGTTACACTATTAATTCTTAACAAATGGTATACTGATATTCATTATAAACTAATGGTATACATATAGGTTATTACTGACGTATTTTGTTTTTTTGTTTTTTGAGTCCCAGGAAGAGACCAAATACAAAGACGAGTAAGAATATAACAGTACTAAACAACTATCTGTGTAATAAATGATTTATTATACGTCAGAATAGAAAAGAATGAGTTATCCAGCATTTATTTTGCCGCGTTTAACTGTCAACAAGCGTATATAACCGCGTGCACTGACGACAGCTGTACAATCAGTTGTTGAATCGTGTAATATTGCTGTATATTTGTACTCGATATCTCGCGCGTCATGTAATAATAAGTAGTTATACTATCAGTTATAATGGTGTAATGATGGTTATACTATTAGTTATAAACTATTGGTATACTGATATTCATTATAAACTAATGGTATAGATAAGAAGAGGTGGAATCGCCTCGATCTTTTCTAATATTTTTACTTGTACTCAATGTTCATTTGGTGAATTCACATCATTTGAATATCTATCCACGGTTATTAGAACCCACCATCGCATTCTAGTTTTATCTATTTACAGACCCCCTAAACACAACTCAAATTTTCTTTCAGAATTGTCTATTGCAATAGTACAACATGATCAAATAATTTGAATGGGTGATTTTAATCTGCATGTAAACAACTGCTCCGATCACAGAGCTACTGAATTCATGGATCTTGTGACCAGTCAAGATTTTAACCAACCTGTAAACGGAGCCAGCCACAACCAAGGAAATACAACTAAGAGCCGTAATCCCAAAACGTATACCTATCGGCGTATTGATAGCAATGCCAAATCTTTAATGACTGAGTGTTTACCGGATATTCTAGCCACATCCTTCGCAAGCACTGTTTCCCTGGATAATCTTACAGACAATCTAAATAATACCCTGATGAAGGTGCTTCATTCTGTTGCCCCCCCAAAAACACGGAAACATACCCGCACAAAGTCTGCACCTTGGTTTTCTGATAGCACTTGTGTGCTAAAAAAGACTTGGGCTGTGAGCTATAAAGTTACAAACATGCTCTTTCAGCTGCCAGAATTACTTATTCTCATTCTCATTTAATAAATACTAATAGAAACAATCCAAGGTTTTTATTTGAAACCTTTAGCAAACTCACTAAAAATACCCCTTCCACCCAGCTCCTCATTCACCGCTAATTCATTTTTTTATTTATTTACAACAAAGATTGAATTCATCATAAATAAAAATTTATCCCCATAATAACCCACGCACAGGTGATCCAGGTGATAATCCCAATTGCATCTTTTCACAATTTGAAATGATCTCCCCTGACACATTTTCAACGTTTGTGAACTCCTCAAAGTCCACAAACTGCTTGTTAGACCCAATACCATCTAGCCTTTTTAAAGAACTACTGCCTGTTCTACTTCAATCCGTCCTTCTCATCGTTAACAAATCACTAGCCTCAGGCTGTGTGCCATCAGCTTTTAAGATGGCAATTATTAAACCATTGCTTAACACATTGAGTGCCACAGCACTCAATGTGTTCAAGAGTTTTCAAGAGTTTACTGCTGACTTTTTTTACTTTTCAAGATAAACACACTTTTATTTAAACAGCAGAATTATGGAATAATATGAATTATGATATTAGGTCATCCACAGATGTCCTTGGCACTCCTTGTTACTTTTTTTTAGGACGTCCACAGACGTCCTTGGCACTCAATGTGTTAAAAAACCCAACTCGGATCCATAATTACAGACCAGTATCAAACCTCCCTTTTATGTAAAAAATACTTGAAAGAGCTGTTGCAGACCAACTTACTACTCATTTATCTCTTAAAGGCTTAAAAAGAGTTGTGAATGACCTTTTAACTACGGCTGATGCTAATCAAGCATCTTTGCTTCTCCTTCTTGATTTTAGCACAGCATTTGATACTATTGATCACAGTATACTCCTAAAACGTTTAGAGTATTATGTTGGAATCCAGGGGACAGTGCTTTCATGGTTTCAATCTTACCTATCAAACAGGACTCAAAGTGTAAATTACAGCAATACATTGTCTGGATATTCTTCTGTTAAGTTTGGTGTGCCCCAAGGGTGCTTGGCCCTATGCTCTTTTCCATCTACATTCTTCCTCTTGGTAATATATTCCGGAAATATGATATTTGCTTCCACTGCTATGCAGATGATACCCAGCTATACATTCCTGTAATCCAAAATGACAGCTCCCAAGTTTTCAAGTTGGAAGCTTGTCTTCTGGAAGTTAAGAACTGGATGCGTTCAAATTCTCTCATGTTAAATGCTGACAAAACCGAGTTACTAGCTGTGAGACCGCCCATATATAGAAATCTGACTGAGGGAATGAGAGTTAATATTGATGGCTGTATCATTACTGATAGTCCAATTATTAGAAATCTTATTTTTGTTGTTCTTGGGGTTATTATTCTCAATTAACATTCAAGTCATACATCAAAGCTGCCACCAATATTGCATTTTATCATCTGAGCAACATAGCTAAAATTAGATCATTTTTGTCATTGCGTGATGCCGAGACACTAATTCACTCATTTGTCATTTCAAGACTTGATTACTGTAATGCCCTTTTTTCTGGTCTTCCTAAATGTGGAACCACAGGCCTTCAGCTGGCACAGAATACTTCAGCCAGGATTCTGACAAAAACAAAGAATTTGACCACATAACACCTCTATTGATTTCCCTACATTGGCTTCCAATAACAGCCAGGGCCGACTTCAAGATTATTTTATTAACATTTAAGTCACTAAATGGATTGGCACCTTTGTACTTGAGTCTGAGCTTCTCCTCCCATATTCCCCTGCACGCCCCCCTTCGCTCCGCTGATGCTGGGCTTTATTCCATCCACCAAAAGATCAGCCGGTAAGAGAGCATTTGTCTCTCGTGCCCCGTTTTTGTGGAATAGCCTACACAGACATATAAGAGAAGCAGGGTCAGTGGATGCTTTTAAATCCATGTTAAAGTAATTTGTATTTTCAAAGCACAATGGAATGTAACCTGCTGTCCTACTTCACTATTTAAGTAAATTCTTGCTGTAACTTGTTGTTTTCCTCTCACTATTTCAGTCAATTCTGTTATGTCCGTATCACTCTGCTTTATCAATGTATTGATGTTATTATCCAGAAGTGTTCTGAGACCATTTTGATGGTGAGACTGCACTTTAAATAATAAATGGATTGATTAATTGATCAGCACTGAGAACCTCTACCGCCACTGATAACCTCCACCAGCCCAGAGAACCTCCACCACCACTAAGAACCTCCACCAGCCCTGAGAACCTCCACCACCACTAAGAACCTCCACCAGCCCTGAGAACCTCCACCAGCACAGAGAACCTCCACCAGCCCAGAGAACCTCCACCACCACTGTGAACCTCCACCAGCCCCGAGAACCTCCACCACCACTGTGAACCTCCACCAGACCTGAGAACCTCCACCAGCACAGAGAACCTCCATCAACACTGAGAATGTTTTTCTTACAATACAAATCAATATTGCTCCAGTGCTTTTGAAATGTGTTGTAATGTAAGGGCATGCTCATCACTGAAACATGGCCTCCTTTGAGCCTTAGGATTCTTCTAACACAAGCTTTGTTCCAGGACTACATGACCTATGTTGAGCGCAAGTTAATTCAATGTTTTGAGGTGACCTGTCTTTCAAAGTGGTTGTTCAACGTTTGCTGGACGGTCATACTCGAGGTGGGATGTTTTCCAAGCTACTGCTGTAGCCTCATAAAAACGTCAAGAGTAGAAAATCAGAAAATATTTTTACTCTGAGATAAGTTGACATCCACATTTTCCCCAAGAAAACATTAATGTTTCCTGGCCAAATCGATGAGGCTAGGATATGTGCTGAAATCAAAAACAGGAGCATCCTTCTGAATAACAAATTGGCTGCAGGCAAAAATATGTAATGACTTTTTAGGAGGGAGGGAAATCAAATGAATTAAACAGCGGTCCCGTCTCCCCACTGGGAATCCAGAGAGACGGCGTTCAGACTGCAGGAGATAATGGAGCTGCTTTCAGAGGATATTAACCTTGCTTATCATTTCCTTCTCCGGGAATCGGTGTGTTTTGGACTGAAATACACCAGGGGACACAACAGTGTTCATCTACTTAACAAACCGACTCAGGGTTTGCTGTTTTCTGCAGACTTGTTTTTGTTGACGTGTTCTTCTGCTCCCTGGCGTCCTCTCTATCTGGTTGACGTGCAGTGTGGCGTGGGTCGCTGAGAGCGACCAGCAAGGACCTGCTGTCTGAAATGGAGGAGCAAGGCGGAACATATACTGAAACCTAGGGGCTCACATCCGCCCACTCTGCTTTAAAATGAGTGGCAAAGCAGAAGTAAACATGCTTCCGCACACCGTCGCCAGCAGCTCGTCGTGAGGCGAGGGAAACTTTGTCATGTGGTTTGTCACCGGAGAGAGTCGATACTCCTAGCAGGGATGTATGCAAGATAAACACATTGGGTATTCAGGCGTCACATCCCTAACCCCGGGGCGACGAGCGTTTATCTGTAAATTAGAAACAAGTCAAGGTCCCCAAGAATGAGCTCATCTTTTGTGAGAGAAAGGGATGAGGTGACACCAGGGTCTGGCATGGATAATTGAAGATGTTCCTGTTTGGACTCAGACACAGCGTTGATTATCATGGCAGTGTTCCCAAGCCCAAGGTCAAACAAACCGGCTGACTTGATTAGCACTTACTGTCATTCAGCACCAGAACTGTTTTGTGTAAGTCCTTTAAGAGCTTGGGTAAGAGCAGGGGGTTAGGGACATTAGGTGCTTTAAAAGCACCTAATGTAGGGTAAGGGACATTAAAACAGATCCTTATTGTGTAGGTCCTTTAAGAGCAGGTGGGGTTGGGGCCTCTTGCTCGAGGAGGCTTTCTGATATTCAGGTTTGAACCCAGAAACTTTCAGCTGGAAATCAAATGTCCAAACCACAAGACTATCCTGCCCCACTGCATGACAGCAGCTATTGAGTTTAACAATTTGCAATCACATAAAAGTG
>OMLJ01120698.1:0-10000 GCA_900302595.1 Gadiculus argenteus | reverse complement strand
CACTACTGGTGCTCTGAGTCGTCATGCCACAGGGAAGACGCAGAGGCGGGAGAGGGATCAGGAAAAGGAGGTAAAGAAAAAGGTAGGGAAGGGAGAGGAGGAAAGAAAAGAGCCCGTCCTCGATTTTTAATAGTAGCCTACACAATTGCTGACCACCCAGTGTATAGAAACAGTGCTGTACATAGGGATCTACCAACCAAGCCAACCAAGAGCAAAAAAACAGGGGCCCCCAAATAGTACCTCGCATAGGTCCCCCAAATAGCTAGAAAAGGCCCTGTAAGCAACAAATGTGTGCAACTTTGTACACATTTGTTGCTTCCAAGTTGACAGTGAACTTGTAAGCAACACAGTTGTTGCTTACAAGTTCACTGTCAACTTGCTTACAAGTTGTTGTGGTGATGTATTGCTTGCACCTGCAGAGTACAACGTCTCCTCCACTCGCACGCAGGATCCAACCCGGTATCACGCCATATCGTGCATAACGCACGGACGTTATGTATCGTGTCCCAGAGCACGTATTTTCGTGCTACACAGAACGAAATCTAAACCAATGCATTTTGAACAGGGTTACGCCAACTTTTATCGTCATACACAGAACGAAATGTAAACCAATGCATTTTGAATAGGGTTAGGGTTAGGTTTAGGGTTAGAGTTACTTCTGAGAAACGCTCCCGTTCAAAATGCATTGCTTTACAGTGCGTTCTGTGCAGCACGAAAAAAGTCAGACTATGTGATCGATTCAATAGATTAATAACGTTCGTGCGCTCTGCTGTATTGTGTAGATGAGCCGTAACGTCATCCGCACCCGCTGTTTATTAATATCAATAATCAATAATCCACCCGAAGCAACGCTTTGGTTAACCATTGAGTCCCGGTTTAACCACTCTGAAATGTCCCGTATATAGTATATTAGTATAGTAGCCTATAGTCAGTCTATTACTATAATAATATAGGCCTACTATATACTATCATGACTAAAAAAACCCACATAGAAACAATAAAGCATCCTGCATATGATCTCAATGTGTGGCAGCAGGGATGACCGCACAGTGGAATAGAGGCTGTAACACGTTTCCATGGAAACGAAAAGGTGTTTACTAGTTACTACAGTTCAGCTGCTGGAGACAGACGCACGTTACTTTATAGCTTTGCAATCAAGTGCAATCGTTTCAGAAATAGTACTTTAATACTGAAATATTATCCGACTATGTTACCCGCCGAGATCCATGAAAAGACGACAAACGATATGAACGTACACGGAATTGAAACGGGAGACGCCAACACACTGGACTCCTCTATTCCAAACCAGAACGACGCAAACGATCAGACAACTCGAGCTGCATCCCATCCGGACAGACAACAGGATTACACTGGACCAAGGATGACCAAGAAGTTTTTAAGGACTCACTGCAAGGAGAACAAGCTGTACGTCACACCTTACCTGAACGACACTCTGTACTTGCACTTCAAAGGTTTCTCCACCATAGAGAATCTGGACGAGTACACGGGACTGAAGTGCCTCTGGCTGGAGAGCAACGGACTGCGACGGATCTCCAACCTGGAGGCCCAGACTCAACTCCGCTGCCTGTTCCTGCAGCAGAACCTCATCCAAAAGCTGGAGAACCTGGGATCCCTTGAGAAACTCTGCACGCTCAATGTCTCCAACAACTACATCCAGACCATAGAGAATTTAGCGTGTTTACCAGAGCTGGGCTCGCTTCAGATCGCCCATAATAAGCTGGAGACGACGGGGGACATCGAGCACCTGAGGGAGTGTCTTTCGCTCAGCGTTCTGGACATGTCCCACAACTTGCTGAGTGACCCCGAGATCCTCGCTGTGCTTGAGAGCATGCCGAAATTGGGCGTGTTGAACCTAATGGGGAACAATGTGGTGAAGAACATCCCAAGTTACAGGAGGACCTTGATCGTGCGTCTCAGACACCTCACTTACCTGGACGACCGGCCCGTGTTCCCCAAAGACAGGGCGTGTGCCGAGGCGTGGGCGGTCGGCGGGGTGGAGGCCGAGCGCAAAGAAAGGGGAACGTGGGAAACGCGAGAGAGGAAGAAGATACAGGACAGCTTGGACGCAATCGCAGCCATCCGGGACAAGGCCGCCGAGAGACGTCGCTTCAGAGAGATGCAAGAGAACGGTAAACTAGTCTGTCTACAACACATATATAACACAGATCAATCAATCAATGTGTTATTTAATGTGCAGTCTCACCACCGCATGTAGAATGTAGAATAGAGCGAGGGAAGGGAGACCGTTTTCACATCATCGTTGTATTAAAGCAGGTGATTTTGGGCACAAACATCAATCAATCAATCAATGTATTATTTAAAGTGCAGTCTCACCATGGAAATAGTCTCAGAACACTTCTGGATAATAACATCAACACATTGATAAAGCAGAGTGATACGGACATAACAGAGTGGACTGATAGTGAGAGGAAAACAACAAGTTACAGCAAAGAATTGACTTAAATAGTGAAGGAGGACAGCAGGTTACATTCCATAGTGCTCTGAGAATAAAAATGACTTTAACATGGATTTAAAAGCATCCACGGACCCTGCTTCTCTTATATGTCTGGGTAGGCTATTCCACAAAAACGGGGCACGGGAGACAAAATTGGAGAGACATATTGGAGCTGAACCTCCAGATAACATGGATATATGCAAATATAAAATTTAACAGGATCATGGGAGGAAAGTGTGATTTTGATATTTGCGCTCAAGTCGTTTTTCCTTTTGGTTTGGTTTTTAGGAGAAGGCCAAGAAAGAAAAGCAGCTGAAGAAGTCCAGCAAGGTAAAATAACATGATCATTAAAAGGTGAATGAATCTTTCCTTCATAGTTCATAACTTTATTACAGACCTTGACATGTGCTTCCTTACCTCGATAGGTGACGAAGAAGGATGAACCTGCCATGGGAAAAGGTATCTATACCTAAAGAAGCAACTTTCAACGCTGTTCCTATAATCTGAATTTATTTTCATTTAAGTACCATATTGCTTTGTATCGCACCATGTGACTAATTGATTTGATTAAATCCCTCATTTTTTCAAGCAACCTCAAAGAAGCGCAAGAAAGACGACTACAAGATCGCTGATGTCATGTCCAAAGAGGTAGGCTGTTCTGAAGCCACACTGACCTGGTGCCAGCAGCTCCTGCTTAATAAAAACTCTTTTATTAAGCAGGGTTGCCAACTGTCACGCATCTGCCGTGACACTCATGCTTTCACCATCAATCTCACGCTCTCACACACATGCAAGAAATGTCATGCCAAAATCTCCTGTTAATTATCTGTTGATGACTTGACTAGACCAGACTAGGGCTGTCAACGAATATTCAAATATATATTTGAATAGTTTTTAAACTACGGTATATGTTAATATGTTTAAACTTAAATAAACAACTTATACAAGTAGTTCTCGTTGTATTAGTTTGGCCTGTTATTGATTCGAATATATTCGAATATACGTGTGACGATTGGAACAGGGATGTTTTCTGTTTTTTTTTCACTCCAGCCAAAGTCCCAATGTTGGCAACCCTGTATTAAGTCTTGTTTTTTGTTGTGTTTCAGGAAATTATGTCAAAGTCGAAGAAAATTAAACTAGAGGAAGAGGTAAGACCACGTGATGTACACTAATGTTTCACTAAAGGTTTATCGGGTTTGCAGGTTTTACTGTTCATCAGTGTTTCTCTGCACCAATGATTACCAAAACATTGATAACATCTATGGAATTCTTTTATACAGTTCCCTCCCCTTTTCTACCAATCACCAATCATAATAATAATGTATTTTAGAAAAGTACCATTGAAACTAACCTGTGTGGTGTGAATTAACTTTACCCAAAGAGGGTTCCCTAACTTGGCAACTAACACGCCTGTAGAGGGACTTTTGGATAATCCAATCATGTTAATTTATCATGCGTTCCTCTAAGTGTATCGTTTATCAATATAGCATTCTCTTATCCTCCTTCAGTCTGAAGGGGCTTGGGAGAATAGTGTATTCATGTAGACATGCATGGATATATTTCAAGAAATGCTTTGCAGCAATTATTTCACGGCCGTCCCCAATAGCCGCATACCGACCAGGACTTTTTCAGTCCCAGGCTTTTTTTTTTGGCTCCGCCCACGAATTAGCTCCCCTTGTCGTCGCATACGCACCACAGGGAAGTCCCAGAGGCTTACCGACGGAGTGTCGACGAGCTACGAGCGGCTCAGAAAAGTACCACCTCTGCTGGAGGACTTTCTGAGCCTCTGTAAGATTCCTGAGGGGCGGATCCTGGGAGGATCCTCTCTCTCCGAACCGCACCAACAAAACCTCATAGCGGGAAAAGTACGCCTGGTCGGTACACGGCTCATGACCCACGTCGCCTCCCCCCCGGCCTCAAGCCACTTATTGATCCAAGAGGTGGGGAACCAATAACAAGCCTCGAATTCAAACCCTTCTCTCTGGTGTCTCCAGGATCAGACGTCGTCTGTGTCTTCGGAGCAGAAGAAGAGTGTGGCGGCGGAGGACTTGGAGAAGATGAGTGACTCCAACACGGACATCAAGTCCCGCCTGTCGGAGGCGTTGCAGGGCAGCGCGGCGTTGGACCCTGAGAGGACGTTTGAGGGGAAGCCGGTGCCGGCCCAGCAGCCCCGGCTCTTCACCGGGGGGTCCATGCGCTCCTACCAGATCGAGGGCATCGAGTGGCTGCGGGTGAGACCACACTGTCTTAAGGGTTATGGAATGTTGCTGGGGGGTTTTTGTGGGGGTTGTAGTTCTTTTCTCACATGGTTTGTAGTTCTTGAAGTTGGAACTCGAAGGCTGAGGTTTACTGAGTATATTTTGACACATTTACACATATTCGTCAATGGACTTTTAATCCTCGTATTACTATTTTCTTTTCGGTTCCACCGTTAACTGAATTCTGTAGATGACATCCTGATGGCGGAGTTTGCGGTTTCGTGTTTTGTTTCTGTGTAATCTTTCTCAAACCAGGTTGCCATTATGCTGGATTTTGAAGTGCTAGTTCTGCTAAAAGTCCTTGTGATTTATCACTTCCGCTTTAGCAGCAACCTATTCTAAAACAGCCTCAAACCGTACCTCCCCATAGGGCAGTGGCCGTGGCCCTCTAGTGGGGGCGGCCCTCTAGTGGACCGCCGAGGTATTGCAGGCGGGGCGTGGGAGGCCTTTACATTGAAAAAAAATAATAGTAATAGGAGGATTAAAAGTCTATTGACAAACATGTGTAAATGTGTCAAAATATACTCAGTAAATACAATTATAAGCTATGTCAATAGCCAGTTTTTGATCTTTAAATAGCCTACCTCGGTCTAGTCAAGAGGCCTAATGTCTTCAATGTTTTTTGGCTCATATCTATATTTGAAAAGTCTTAACAACATTGTTAAAAATTGCATTGAATAAATATAGGTTATTACACAGGTAGGATGGCTGGATATTTAATATAAAAGAAATACTACCTGTGTACCCAAATAAATCAAAATAAATCAAGGAGAGAATGAGTTTTCCACCATTTATTCTGCCGTGTTTAACTGTCGTTTCACCGTGCTGACGCAGCTGTGCAATCAGTGGTTGACCCCGTGTAACATCGCCCTATATTTGCACTAGGCTTGGGCGGTATCATTTTTTTCGGTTTCGGTCACTTTAGGTTTCGCTTTTGGTTCACACGACCCGCATTCCTATCAATCAATTTGCACTGCTCCGTTTTATTGTGTGGCGCAACACTGATGGAAAGAAATGCATCTGTATTTTTAACTGTTTTGAAAATCATACCGTCGGTATTTGTAAATACCCTGGTATACCGTAATACCGTCATATCGCCCAAGCCTAATTTGCACTCTAAAAACCCATATTTGCGCTTGATATCTCGCACATCGTGTAATAAATATATTTTGGAAAATACTTAATCTCATTGTCGTCTCAGAGTTATGAATAGGCTAAAAGTTTGGGTGGGCCGCGGAAGATTTTCAGGATTTAATTTGGGCCTCAGGTCAACAGGTTGAACCTCGGCCAGAGGGAATAACCTAGGGAACGTGTCTCGTCTCTCCGCAGATGCTGTGGGAGAACGGCATCAACGGCATCTTGGCGGACGAGATGGGCCTGGGGAAGACCATCCAGTGCATCGCCCACGTGGCCATGATGGTGGAGCGCGGCGTGCTGGGCCCCTTCCTGGTGGTGGCACCGCTGTCCACGCTGCCCAACTGGATCCGGGAGTTCAAACGCTTCACCCCCACGGTACAGAGCTTATCACTGGTTCATCATGTGAAACGGAGCTGAGGGGTTTATATTCAGTTGGGTTACCTTGGCTGAATGGATGGATGGAATTTTGGCGAGAGCCGAGGGACAGATATGTCTGTTATTTGGTTTCTCTTTGGGGCAGGTTATTGGTCATAAATACCTGGCTATCGAAAATGACAGACTTTGTAATGGTTTGAGATAGTGCTGTCAAACGATTTAAAATACATAATCGCGATTAATCACATTAATGTCATAGTTGACTCACGTTTTATCTGTTATCTGTTTATCTGTTTAAATGTCCCATGATTTATTTTTGTCCCTTTTTTTTTTCTTTTTTTTTTTCTCATTTTAATGCTCTTATCAACATGGAAAAGTGGGTCGTCTTGCTTTTTGCAAATGTATTTTATTTAAAACCACATTGAAATTTACTGTAGTGTTCAATTTCACACTAACATTCTCACTTGGAGCAGTCTTTCAGGGTAAAAAAATTAATATATATTTTTGTAATTTGTTTACAAAATTAAAATAACGTTAATCTCACGATTAAAAAATAAATAAAAATTGACGCCGTTAAAATGGGTTTGCGTTAACGCTGTTAATAATGTGTTTAACTGACGGCACTAGTGTGTGTGTGTGTGTGTGTGTGTGTGTGTGTGTGTGTGTGTGTGTGTGTGTCGTTTAAAGGATGAGTGCATCCAGGGTCTTGGGGATTTGACCAATAACAGATATGTTGTGTGTGTGTGTCCCAGGTGCCGGTCCAGCTGTACCACGGGCCCTCAAAGACGAGGCCCGAGCTGCTGAAGGTGATCAGGAAGCCTCAGGGGCCTCACAACATGTGTCCAGTGGTCGTCACCTCCTTCGAGATCGCCATGTTTGACAGGAAGATCCTGCAGGTGAACAAACGCACAGAGCAGGGTTGGGTGTTGAACCTTGGTGCCTTTGGGCTAGGAATCAAACACCCCTAACCCAATGCAACTGAGGCAAAATATTGGATGAATGGAGCTGTTCCATTCCCAGTCTGCAATCTAACTTAAAGGGACACTGTGTAACGTTTTAAATAATGTATGACCTCAAATCAACGTCTTCATTCATAAATAAGTCCTCATTGGTGTAAAATGATCTCTGCCATCTCTCTCACTTCTCCTCGTGATCAGAATCTCTTCTCTGTATCTACCTTCAGTTAGTTTTAATAATTTGCACCTAATGTATGTGATATTTCGTTTAGTAATTTGTGGAGCATCTACAGTAGTTAGTATCACTGCCGTATACAGGGAATAGGTTGGTTCAACGATTGTCAGTACTTCGCTTGGTTCTATTAACATCTTCACTGTACCGACAGAGATATATTGTGGCACTTCTTATGACAAATGTACTTATTGTAAGTCGCTTTGGATAAAAGCGTCTGCTAAATGCCCTGAATGTAAATGTACATAGGACGGGTAAGCTTTACGGAGGTAGCCATGTTCTTCCGGTCTATGGACTGCCCAGAGGGACAAAAAGCACCACGTGGCATACGGGACATGTTGTTGTCATAGCTTCTTGAATCTTGACACATACCGTCTGCTATAGTTTCAACGCACATTAGAAAACGCGAGACGCTAGAGTCTTCGTTTGAATGCAATATAACATTTAACCACTAGATGGGTGAAAAAATTACACAGTGTACCTTTAAGAAATGCGCAAAGGCTACAACTGATGTAGCCTCCTCCCGGTAACACCCCCTCCTGTCACCCCCCCTCCTCCCATCCTCCTCCTGCAGAGGTTCCAGTGGCGGTACCTCATTGTGGACGAGGGCCACAGGATCAAGAACCTGAACTGCCGTCTGGTCCAGGAGCTGAAGCTGCTGCCCACCGACAACAAGCTGCTGCTCACCGGCACGCCGCTGCAGAACAACCTGTCAGAGCTCTGGTCCCTGCTCAACTTCCTGCTGCCCGAGGTCTTCGACGACCTCAAGAGGTACGACCAGGCGTACTTTTCCCGCTAGTGAGGTTTTGTGGGTGCGGTTTAGAGAGAGGATCTGCCCTCAGGACTCTTACAGGGGCTCTTACAGCGGCTCAGAAAGTCCTCCAGCAGAGGTGGTACTTTTCTGAGCCGCTCGTAGCTCGTCAACGCTCCGTCTGTAAGCCTCTCGGACTTCCCTGTGGTGCGTACGCGACGACATGGGGAGCTAATGCGGCCGTGGGCGTAGCCAAAAAAAAAAAGCCTGGGACTGAAAAAGTCCTGGTCGGTACGCGGCTTTAGTCTCTGTGATTAAAGAATCACGGACGGAATCTTGAAGTTTGATTTTCTAACGGCTATAACACGAGTCCTTAGGGCCCGACATTTAGTCAATGCTAACCGCTCACTGTGGATTTCAGAATAGGACTGTGGAGTCTTACAAAGTTCACCCTCAAAAAGCTGTGCTCGCGTCAACAACACAATATATTCATATTTTAGTTTTTGCACTCAACGAAAGACGTCCCAATTGGGTGCCGAGTCTTACAGCCCTAGAATACTGGGCGATTTCTAACAACAATAAATATGTTAAATTATATCAAAGGTTTTCTGTGCATTTGCACAATTTTTTCTTACAATCGTCCAAAGCTTTATATTCAAATTGGGAATGAGATATCAGTGGTTAATGTTGAAAGAAGCTTGACAAAGATGAGAGAGAATATTCCATCGCATGCTCGCATTCGGAAAAGCTCATCAGATACCGTGAACGTATCTAAGGTCAAACGCATTTTTTAAAGTCATATTTTGAAGATTTTAAGGTTTAAGGTTTGCTTGAAGAATACTTCTTTACTGAGTGAGTACGTTTCAGAGGTCAGTACTCTTGAACACTACACCATGATTCACCGTTGTCCTCCTTCTCCTCCTCTTCCTCTCCAGCTTTGAGTCGTGGTTTGACATCGAAACCATCAAGGTGGACGGGGTCGTGGTGGCCAACGAGCGAGAGGAGAAGGTCCTCCACATGCTGCACCAGGTACGACATCCTGAAGATCATCCCGGGACCTGAAAGACGATTTCAGTAAACCCACAGTGACCCAACCGCACACTCAGAATACTATGAGCACACTGAATCTGTGATCTTTTCGAGCTGTTCCAGTGTTCCCAAGCGTTTTCTGAGCTGGTGATTGGTCGTGTGCTGACTAGGGATCGACCCATATCGATATTTTTTTTAGGGCCGATACCGTTTTTGTAAAAAAAAAATTTGCAGATGGCCGATACACTGATACCGATTTTCTTGAGCCGATATTTGGAGCCGATACTCCTTTTGCTCCCTCAATTTACATCATAAAAATGACATTATGATGATAACAAATGTTACAAGTCTCAATTTAAAAAAGGAACTTTTATTGAACCGTCTGTAAATCATGCCAGGATTTTTTTTAATTATTCTTTTTAAATCGGCCGATACCGATACACGTAAAAATATTTAAAATATCGGCCGATTTATCAGTCGATCACTAGTCCCGATGACGCTCAGAAAAACCCATTTTGGCTTGCGTCACATCTCAAGAACAAAGTCACTGTTCTAAACAACCATGAGTGGCGTCCTCAGGTTTTGAGAACGCCCTTGGTCTGACTCCGGCTCCGTTCCTCTGGTGTGTTTCCGCCTCATAGATCCTGACTCCGTTCCTGCTGCGGAGGCTGAAGGCCGACGTGACCCTGGAGGTCCCTCCCAAGAAGGAGATCATCGTGTACGCACCGCTGACCCTCAAGCAGGAGACCTTCTACAAGGCGGTGGTGGACAAGAGCATACGCAAGC
>OMLJ01120669.1:0-10183 GCA_900302595.1 Gadiculus argenteus | reverse complement strand
TGTTGTGGTTATGGTAGTTGGAGGTGCTGTGGTGGTAGTTGGAGGTGCTGTTGTGGTAGTTGGAACCAGTGTTGTGGTAGTTGGAGGTGCTGTTGTGGTAGTTGGAGCTGCTGTGGTGGTAGTTGGAGCCGATGTTGTGGTAGTTGGAACTGGTGTTGTGGTAGTTGGAGGTGCTGTTGTGGTAGTTGGAGGTGCTGTTGTGGTAGTTGGAGCCGCTGTTGTGATAGTTGGAGCTGCTGTTGTGGTTATGGTAGTTGGAGGTGCTGTGGTGGTAGTTGGAGGTGCTGTTGTGGTAGTTGGAACCAGTGTTGTGGTAGTTGGAGGTGCTGTTGTGGTAGTTGGAGGTGCTGTTGTGGTAGTTGGAGCCGCTGTTGTGGTAGTTGGAACTGGTGTTGTGGTAGTTGGAGCCGCTGTTGTGGTAGTCGGAGCCGCTGTTGTGGTAGTTGGAGCCGCTGTTGTAGTTGTTGGAGCTGCTGTTGTGGTAGTTGGAGCTGCTGTGGTGGTAGTTGGAGGTGCTGTTGTGGTAGGTGGAGGCACTATTGTGGTTGTTGGAGGTGCTGTGGTGGTAGTTGGAACTGGTGTTGTGGTAGTTGGAGGTGCTGTTGTGGTTGTTGGAGGTGCTGTTGTGGTAGTTGGTGCTGCTGTTTTGGTAGTTGGAGTCGCTGTTGTAGTAGTTGGAGGTACTGTTGTGGTAGTTGGAGCCACCGTTGTGGTAGTTTGATCTGGTGTTGTGGTAGTTGGAGCTGGTGTTGTGGTAGTTGGAGCTGGTGTTGTGGTAGTTGGAACTGGTGTTGTGGTAGTTGTTGGAACTGGTGTTGTGGTAGTTGGAACTGGTGTTGTGGTAGTTGGAGGTGCTGTTGTGGTAGTTGGAGGTCCTGTGGTTGTTGTTGGAACTGGTGTTGTGGTAGTTGGAACTGGTGTTGTGGTAGTTGGAACTGGTCTTGTTGTAGTTGGAGGTGCTGTGGTAGTTGTTGGACCTGCGGTTGTAGTTGTTGGACCTGCAGTTGTGATCATTGGAGCTGCTGTTGTGGTTGTTGTAGTTGGAGGTGCTGTGGTGGTAGTTGGAGGTGCTGTTGTGGTAGTTGGAACCAGTGTTGTGGTAGTTGGAGGTGCTGTTGTGGTAGTTGAAGGTGCTGTTGTGGTAGTTGGAGGTGCTGTGGTCGTAGTTGGAGCCGCCGTTGTGGTAGTTGGAGCCGGTGTTGTGGTAGTTGGAGGTGCTGTGGTGGTAGTTGGAACTGGTGTTGTGGATGTTGGAACTGGTCTTGTGGTAGTTGGAGGTGCTGTGGTAGTTGTTGGACCTGTGGTTGTAGTTGTTGGACTTGCAGTTGTGATCATTGGAGCTGCTGTTGTGGTTATGGTAGTTGGAGGTGCTGTGGTGGTAGTTGGAGGTGCTGTTGTGGTAGTTGGAACCAGTGTTGTGGTAGTCGGAGGTGCTGTTGTGGTAGTTGGAGGTGCTGTGGTGGTAGTTGGAGCCACTGTTGTGGTAGTCGGAGCTGCTGTTGTGGTAGTTGGAACTGGTGTTGTGGTAGTTGGAGCCGCTGTTGTGGTAGTTGGAGCCGCTGTTGTAGTCGTTGGAGCAGCTGTCGTAGTCGTTGGAGCTGCTGTCGTAGTCGTTGGAGCTGCTGTTGTGGTAGTTGGAGGTGCTGTTGTGGTAGTTGGAGGTGCTGTGGTGGTAGTTGGAACTGGTGTTGTGGTAGTTGGAGGTGTTGTTGTGGTTGTTGGAGGTGCTGTTGTGGTAGTTGGTGCTGCTGTTTTGGTAGTTGGAGTCACTGTTGTGGTAGTTGGAGGCGCTGTTGTGGTAGTTGGAGCCACTGTTGTGGTAGTTTGAACTGGTGTTGTGGTCGTTGGAGCTGGTGTTGTGGTAGTTGGAGCTGGTGTTGTGGTAGTTGGAACTGTTGTTGTGGTAGATGGAGGTGCTGTGGTAGTTGTTGGAACTGGTGTTGTGGTAGTTGTTGGAACTGGTGTTGTGGTAGTTGGAACTCGTGTTGTGGTAGTTGGAGGTGCTGTGGTGGTTGTTGGAACTGGTGTTGTGGTAGTTGGAACTGGTCTTGTGGTAGTTGGAGGTGCTTTGGTAGTTGTTGGACCTGCGGTTGTAGTTGTTGGACCTGCAGTTGTGATCATCGGAGCTGCTGTTGTGGTTGTTGGACCTGCTGTTGTGGTTATTGTTGGAGGTTCCATTGGAGGTTTGATTTGTTGAATGGTTTTCACTGTGATTCTGGGACTTGTTCCATTAAAGACCTGATCTGTGAAAAACTAACGAGCAAAATAATAGACTTGTTGATTGCATTAATTTATCTTAAAGCGTCATGCAGAGCCACCTGGTGTGGGTGTGATTAGCTGGAACAAGCCGTTTGGCAAAGGGAAGCAATGATTTTCATAATGATCACTTGTGGGCGTGTCCACCTAGATGTGTGCTCAATGGATTAGTCCACCAGCCTACCCATTGGACTGTATCAAACGTTGCTCATCCAGCCTTCATATTTCTGGGTGGACACACCCACTTATTAAAATCATTCCTTCCCTGCTCTAAACTGCTTCTTGTAACAGCTAATCACACCCACACCTGGTGGCACGATATGAGCCCTTTAATCATTAAAATAATAAACACATTTGTAATATCCTTTTACCTGTTTGAGCAGCTGGGATACAGTTTCATTGCTGAGTTGACCAGTTGAAAACATCTTGATGTTCAAAAAGGTTTTTGCTGAGAATGCTGTGGTGGACATCCCTAGGTCAGAATGAAATATAATCATTAGTTCTGGTTAAACACAAAACCTCGAGCACTTGCTAAATCTAGACCTAATTTACTGCCATTTAACAGAAATATATTGTGTCCTTAACAAACACTGCATATTACATTCATTATCAAACCCTTTGCAGGGCTGGCATTCCACTAATGTTGGAGACAGGGACTTCATTTTGATCTGGTTTGTTCTATGCATCCTTTAGTCTTAGAACCTAAATACGCCATCACACTTTGGGATAAAAAACGCTATTAGTGTTGGCAATTGTATCTGATGGTATAGCTTACCTATTCCAGCATACTTCTTAAAAAAACCTGGAACGACCCAAATTTGAACGTCATTGGTTCTAATATGTTGGTTTGGAGGCAGATTCCCCATTAGGTGAACCTACTACCCTATGGGTCTAATTTGACTAACATTTTACTAATAAGGTGCTGCATAAAACAGGTAATTATAACATCACAACAAGTATGGGAAAGGGTTGTAGTTTTTGGAGCTTCAGTTGCCGTCAGTAAACCTGACTAGGTCCCAATTTCCAACTTTTTAATATATCGGTCAACTTCGCCACTTATGGCGATACCTCATCTTGACACCTATCCCTAACTTTCACGCAGCCTATACACAGGTATACAGCGTATACAGTGGCCACCCCCCTCTTTAATAGCTGTGTTTCTGGAAGTAAATTACCCATTCATTTTCTCCATTGACTTTTTGTAAGGTTGTTATAAAGAGTTTTAAGCCTGGGACCGAGCCAATCGTTCGTCAAGGTAGTGATTTCCATTAAACATTTGATTAGGGGGAACAAATAATTTGGAAAATTGAAGAAAAGTCACAAAAGGGCTTTTGTGTGCTTTTTGAGTGAAGGAACTCATCCCATAAACCATTGCCAACCTTTTCACAACAGCGAGATCAAAAAATAATCACAATGTGATACAGTTAAGCACATGAGTAGCCAATCCAATAACATGTGTGAATAGATGCTAATCTCCACCAAAAAAAACACAAGTACAATTAAGTGTTTATCTTTTCACATTTGACTATGTTGGTTATATACTTTGTCATGCTATACTATAGCATGACAAATGTTTGTTAATTGCTAACTAAATATTGGCATTCTTTTAAAATAGTTTTGAATATATTGTTGAATTCTTTGAATGATGATATTTGAATGTTTGTTAGAAAAATCGAATCTCTGACTGACCATTTTTGTCTCATCTTTAATATATATTGTCTTCATGCATTAGGCCTGTGTAGGACTAGTAATATTTGCAAACCGCCCCTTGACAAATAATGCACATTTTATAATATAATGGTGGCACACTCTGGCCTAAACTTTCTGTTGTAAAAGACTAGTAGGCCTACTGTAGTTTATCTCAGAGATAAACTACTGGCCCATAGGCAAGGCAAGGCAACTTTATTTAAATAGCACTTTTCATACACAAGGCAGACTCAAAGTGCTTCACATAGAAACATTGGCTTATAATAAAAGAAAATAATAGATAAAAGAAAACATTTACAAAGTTAAAAAATAGATAGAAAGTGAAGTCAAAGTTAAAAAGCATTTTGTATTTAAGATTTAGCAGAAAGCTAAACCTTGACTACTTTCAAGATGAGAGAATAGTTATCCAATTTCCATGTGTGGATGGACTAAGGATTAAGGAAAAGTTAACTCACAATATATTATTATGTAATTATCTCACCCTATTGTCTGCGGATCAGTATTGATTGCAAAATTGGAATAGCTTGGGTGGCTATTGTTAATTTCATAATGATCCGTACTCCCTGAAGTCAAGCAGAAGTTAGTTGACAATGAACTAATGATTAAATAAACATAATTAATCCTTACCTGATGTCTTTAAAACAGATCCATGAAAATATCCAATTAGAAGTAAAGAAAATGTTAAATGAAAATCCATATTTAGAAGATGTAGAGAGAGACTGTCTGAAGCAGATTTAAGACGCTTGCACACTGCCACACTTCCACACAGACACACACCCCCAACTTAAATATTGCCAAAATATTAGCCAAACAGGTTGGCCAACCTTATGGAATGTTCGTCATGGATCACTAATGAGGAAATTATTGCAGCACGTAGCTAGCTGCGCCTGCAGCTAGGGTTGCCAGATTGAGTGGGGAAATCTGGCCCAATCTGGCAACCCTGGGGGGGGTTGTTCCATCCACTGAGAGCCTTTTTTTGCACAATAGCTCATACATACATACCACCTAAAATATAATAGGTAGGTACCCAGTATTTAAGAAAATAACTAGTATGTTAGTAATATCGTAAATTGTTACTCCTTTATTCCATAAAGTGTGCTTCAGTTAAATTGCTGAAGGTAATATTGCACCTGTGCAGACATCCCATAGGTGGAGTTTATGACCACACTCTGGAAGACTACAGACACAGGCTGAGGGAATGTTGTTATAGCCCTGGTCTTCTGTGCATTGTGGTGGGTCCTCTGACTGATACCTGAAGCTGCTGAATACATGGTAGGATTAGAGAGTTGTAAAGAGAGAGCAGAAGAATCTGTGTGAGCAAGATTTTGATAATAAACCAAATCTAAAAAAAGATATCGTACAGAGATACTTGGCGGTGACAGGCAAGTTTGATTGGCTGTCACAACCAACCGGTTTTGAATTTGAAAAAAGCTGTTTGACACATGTGTTCAGCTTACTCTGAAGATCATATATGGCAAGATTAATGAAGCTTGGACAGAATTTGTGGCCTGTGGGTTATGGTTAGGGTTAGGGTTACGTCAGAGAAACGCTCCCATTCAAAATGCATTGGTTTGCGTTTCGTTCTGGGCAGCACGAAATACGCTGAGAAACGCTCCCATTCATTTACATTTCATTCTGTGTAGAACAAAGAAAGTCAGACTATCGTGCTCTGGGACACGATTCAATAGATTAATAGTGTTTGTGCGCATGAGCACGATATGGCGTGATACCAGGTCATTCGTCATGATTGTACATTTTTAAAGCATAGGCATACCTGTAGGCAGTGAAGTAACATTGGCAGTGTAATATGTAATTAAATGTTAATCTGCTGTGCCAGTAAGCCTGCTGAAAAGAAGGAGGAACTCCCTGGCATGCATCATGCCAACGCACTATTTTGTCAACAGAAGGCATTGAACCAATCTTGTTTTTCAGGTTCTGAGCGAGTAGCTGTGCACCACACTTGACCTCTTTGTTAAAGTGAAGGTCTTCACACAAACCGAGGGCATGAAACCGTGTGGTCGGATAGGTTGTCATCTGTAAACCAACATGGCTAGCAAAGCCATTTTTATGTTTTTTTTGGTTGGATATTTCCACGTATCCAATATGCAAAGTAAGTACATGGATTAGATTGTTATTTTTATTTTCTTTAGATTTTAATTCAAATATTTGTGTCCTTTGCCACATTTTGTATGCTTTGATGTTATCTATAGGGTATGTAGGAGACTTTTATTATTGATAGGCTAACAAACAATAGTATAAATAGAATATTGTTTAATTGGCATCATGAGATTCCTGTCATTGTTTTTCTTTTATCCTACCTCTGTTCTGTAACAACCCTAATTTCTGTCGTCATAAAACATGCTAAGGCACATCCACTTCACCTTAAAAGCAAATACTCTGCTTATTCCAATTGGGTTGATAGTTGTACACATGTTTCTGTTCAATTATTTCTGCTCTTCAGTATTAAACACTGCATAGCTGGGTTTCCACTAATGTTGGAGAAAGGAACTTCCTATTGATCTCTGGTTTGTCCCATACATCTTTTAGTCTTGGAACCTAAATACGCAATCACAAAAAAATGATGCTATGGTTGCTACTGTATCTGGTGGTATACCTTACAGTATACTTCTAAAATAACCTGAAACAGCTCATATTTGTGACAAAGAGGAAATTTGAATTGTGTGGTAGGTTCCACACAATGGATTTCATTTGACTAATATTTGACTAATAAATAAGTGACAAAACCAAATACTCTACTAATTCCACTTGGGTTCATAGTTTTACACATTTAGCTGTTCATTTCTTTGACAGTCGCATTCATTGGTAATACACTGTTTAAGAGAACAACAGTGCTAGACATCAGAATCCTGATCCTATCTCAAAGTGATAATCAGATTACGTTATTCATTCTGCATTATCAAATATGAGTTCCTTGAGAAGCTCCATAGTTTTCTGTTTTTAAAATCCAAATTATTCTTGGAACTGTTTTAGTTAATCTCATTGTACCCATTTTCCACAATTGAAATGACGCTGTCAATATAAAGTTACATTAATCTCAATGATACAAATTAATTTCTTCTGACAAATTAGGAAAATAAGTGTAAAAGTTGCACACATTGACAGTACCAAAAAGATGATATTTAGTTGTATGTACATTACTGGGCACCAGTTGTAAGTTGTAACTAGGGAAGTATGATAAGTCAATGTTAGTATCCTATCCTCTGATAAAATCGGAAGCGACAACCTTGATATGTTTTTTAATTTTTAAAATATGTTCCTATATTTTTTTATCAATATTTAACAGCATCAATCTTTGATTTTGACCAACGCCCAGGGTGCAATGTGTTCAATTCAAATGTATTTGTTTAATCCCTTAATCACCATTACAGTCTCAAAGGGTTTAACAGGCAACATATTTAAGACAGTAGAAAACAATAGGCTAGATTGGCTAGTAGATTACAATAGGCTATTCCATTTCATGAAGTACATGCAGGCAGGCAGCAGCCTACATGCAAACTTGTGGAAAACCTAAGGGACCTGTGTACAAAGAAAAAAAGTTATATATAGAATAACTGGGTAAAATGTTGAGTGGAGAAAAAAGACACTTTATCAGATCAATTTACTTGGATTAATTCCTTAAAGCAGAACTGTAGCTTTTCTCTGGAAATTCTCCATAAAATAAACTATTGTCTTTGAGATCAGATAACGAGAACATAAAAAATGCCTTGCATTCCTTTCGCAAGCGACACCACCAACATAAAATTAGCTGATTGGCAGTACTGGAACATTCCAAACAGCAGTCCCAAGATCTCCCCTCACAATTCTTGGGCAGCCTCCCAAATGTTGCACTTCTTCAATGTAGTAAACCTTCGATCACCTTGCGGTCACTACTTGTTGTGTACGCATGAAGCCGGATCATTCTTCTTCAAAAGCCGTCAGTGTCACGCCATTGACACAGATGCCATGCAGCCTTACTTTATCCTATGAGTCAACAAGCCTGATAAGAGGCAGCAAAAAACCCTCTTGAGAAATACTTGGGTCGTCTGAGACGTCTTCATTCCCTCTCTGACACTGCTTGAGAACTAATCTTCTTTCCTCACACTCATGCCATGTTCCCTACACTTGTTGTTCATCCAGTGGTACCAATAAAGTTGTACGGACAGCTGCAGTTTGTCTCAAATGGAGTCAACAAAAGTCACAAAACTTTTTTGCGCACATGACGAGTTGGCTCACCTGTTTTCTTTAGAAAACGCACATGCGGCCGCATGTGCGGCATTATTTTCAGAATTCTGCCTTAATTGACAGAATTCTGACTTACCGTAATTTCGCGACTATAGGGATGGCTAGTGTGACGTCAGGAATCACTTCCGTGTCCAATCGCATTTTTAGGACACGCAAACAACAATGGCTACAGCGCAGGAACTGGTTACCTTTTACACAGTGACAGCCTACTGTAGTGAAATCCCCAAGTCTGTTCAAAAGGGTCTTAACTCCTACAATAACCTGTTATTATTGTTCATCATTTGAGATCGAACTCACCGTATCAACTTCAGCCGTCTCGTTTTCTCTTTTTCAGGCCCAATACGCATTACAGTTTTTCCTGAGTGATCTCTTCTTTGTTTGGGACTGGATTTTCGTTTGAACTTCTGTATTAATTTAGTCTACTAGAATAGGGTTGATGAGGTAGGCTGGACGCTCAGTGAAATTCATGCACATGCAGTGTAGTGCATGCGTTTGCGTGCGTGCTTTCTGTAGATTGTGTGAAACTCTGTGAAATAAACAGCAGCGATGTACGTTGATCTGTAGCCTCACTGAACTCCCTGCATCCTCGCTGTCTTTATTCATGTGGCGGTCTGATCATGGTAAACTAGCTCATTGTCAGGTTTTTAACAGCGACACACTCAGAGACAGTGAAGAAGGACGGGTCCTGTAGCTGCTATGTGTTGATTTGCTCTCGTCGTTCTCCTGCACAGAAATGTGTGCATGCCAATCAGTAGGCCTAGTCGGTCTTAACGTTAAAGCGAAAAGGCAAGTTCAAGTTTAACATCAATTTGCATTAGCCGCGTACCCACAAGGGGTACTTTTCCCGCTAGGAGGTTTTGTGGGTGTGGTTTGGAGAGAGGATCCGCCCAGGATCCGCCCCTCAGGACTCTTTCCAGCGGCTCAGAAAGTCCTCCAGCAGAGGTGGTACTTTTCTGAGCTGCTCGTAGCTCGTCGACGCTCCGTCGGTAAGCGTCTTGGACTTCCCTGTGGTGCGTTCGTGACGACTGGGAGCTAATGCGTGGGCGGCGCAAAAAAAAAGCCTCGGACTGAAAAAGTCCTGGTGGGTACGCGGCTATTGACCACTTGGCTGAAGCGTTTTATTTGCCTATTCATTGCATAATTAGCCAATTTAAAACTTGTGCGGCCTATAGGAATGTGGCTTATGCACAATTCTGTTTTCTTTTAACATGAATGAAAGGCCTGTGGTTCATCCACAATGCGGCCTGTATGTGGGAAATTACGGTAATTCACAGAATTCCGACTTAATTCACAGAATTCTGACTTTAAACTCAGAACCCAGAATAAATTATTCACATGTGGCCCTACTCCTATACTCTCTGTTAACATAATCTTTATTTTCCAGCAGTGGGTCCAACAAACACTACTGCAGGTCCAGCAAACACTACTGCAGGTCCAACAACCACAACTACAGGTCCAACAACTATAACCGCAGTTCCAACAATCACAACTGCAGGTCCAACAACCACAACAGTGGCTCCAACTACCACAACAGCGGCTGCAACAACAGCAGCTCAAACAACAGCGGCTACAACTACCACAACAGCACCTCCAACTAGCACAACAGCACCTCCAACTACCATAACACCAGTTCCAACTACCACCACACCAGTTCCAACTACCACAACACCAGTTCCAACTACCACAACACCAGTTCCAACTACCACAACACCAGTTCCAACAACTATCACAACACCAGTTCCAACAACTATCACAACACCAGTTTCAACTACCATCACAACACCAGTTTCAACTACCACCACACCAGTTTCAACAACCACAACCGCAGGTCCAACAACCACAACCGCAGGTCCAACAACCACAACAGTGGCTCCAACTACCACAACAGCGGCTGCAACAACAGCAGCTCAAACAACAGCGGCTACAACTACAACAACAGCACCTCCAACTACCACAACACCAGTTCCAACTACCACAA
>OMLJ01120601.1:0-10603 GCA_900302595.1 Gadiculus argenteus | reverse complement strand
TTATGCTACTATTTGACAGAAACCTAAAGTTTATTTTACTACATCAAATGTGCAATTTTCTCTGATAAACAAGGGTTGAATTCTAAATAATGTTTTATCTAACCTGACACACAAAGGAAGGCAACTTTTACCCTCACACACACACACACACACACACACACACACACACACACACACACACACACACACACACACACACACACACACACACACACACACACACACACACACACACACACACAGACACCCAACAAAAGCAATTACACATATTGTCTGTGAAGATCAAATGCACAGTATAGGGGGCTTTTATTTTGATGATACACCAGTCAAGGGAACATTTACTGTTTCGCTTGACATCTCTTGGGTTTTCCCAGAGAAAAGCAAGAATCTCTGAATTCTTGATCCCCCTCCCCAACCCACACACAGTGGGGACACTGTCAATACAGTGAGGAGACAAATGTTTCAATTTTGAAAATGGAAAGACAAAGCCTTTCTATTTTCATGTTCAAAATTAGGCAAAGAAAGACATTTCAAACGTTGTTCGTGAAGATGAGCACAAGAGCTTCTCTGAACATCAATATGAATGTAGTGAAAATCATGTTGACTTATTGTAATGAGTATTTATTTAGCAAAGGCCTTTATCGAAGAGGCCTTCGAATTAATTCAGATACACATGTCATTAGCCACTAGACCACCTTGCTCATGGACTGGGATGAAATAATCAAAAAATCAATCATAGAGTTGGAGGAGATGGATTGAACAAGGTGAGAGATACTGACTATCTGGAATAATTTGTTTGTTTGGTATTTGTTTGGTGATTCATTTTTTAAGCCATATTCACAGACTGTAAAGAGTAAAGATTGAAGAATGGAGTCTTTTCCATCAATGATTCATAATTGGTTTTATGATTAAAAAAAAAGAAAAATAGCAAAATAGCAAAAAAGCAAAGAAATGATAAGCATTAATCTAGTCACCTTCAAACTTAACTTAGAATTTAACCCTTCCAGTTTAGTTTGTTCATTTCAAAAGTTTGTATCTTATTTTACCGGATGAGTAGCTCTTGTGGATAAGGCCGTTGGCGGAGCCTGGTTTGACAAACAGAGCGTTGTCCTGAGCGGTGGACTGGTGGTTCAGGATGATCTCGTTCAGTTTCTCCTGTATACTGGCAAAGTCCTGAGAAGACTTTCTAACCTGTACAAAATGGAATGAGAAGAATGGAAGAAAAGTCCATTACACTGTGTCACAATCTGTTGCTTTCTTATCGAACACAAAGTATGGTGAGGGCAATCTTACACTTTTTGAGAAGGCCTCAAAAGCCTTGGCGTCTTCCTGCACAGACTCCTTACTGGCCTTCTTGGCCTTCCGGTCCTGGTAACCCCTGTATGTCCTCTGAATCGTCATGGCTGCCTGCTCCTCCTCCAGCCTCTCCTTCCCAGCGTCTTTCTCCTTCTTACACTCCAGCTCCACGTCGGTAACGTCAAGAGTGTCCTGCTGTGCCCCCTTATCGGCATTTGTTTCTCCTTCTCCTTCTGTGTCTTGTGAAGGCGTTGCCTCTTGTCCCTCTTGTCCCTTGGTCTCTTTCTCTGCCTTCATCTTCTTCCGTTCTCGATGGCCTCTGAAGTTACTTTGGATGACCGTGGCGGCCTTCACTTCGTCTTCACCCCCCTGGAATTCTGCGGCCAAGTCTGGAGGTGCTGGCAGCTCCTCTTCCTGTGAGGCGCTCTCCCCCTTTGCCGTTGCTGGGGGAACGCCATTTGAGGTCTTGGGGATTTTCCCTTCCGCTTGCAGCCTCTTGCGTTCTTTGTGGCCCCGGAAGTTGCTCTGGATGACCACTGCTGCCCTGGCCTCATCCGGGTCCTCCAACTGGACGTCAACCTCTGAGACGTCTACTGGAGTGGACGCTTCTTCTTCTTTGGCTGTAGTTAAGGCTTCTTCTTTGGTTGTATCTTCGCTGGGGGCGTCCCCTGTTTCGGACGGGGCCTTCTCCTCTTTTTTTTTCTGGGCCGGTATTTTTCCCTCCTCCTCCAGCCTCTTCCTCTCTCGGTGGCCCCTGAAGTTACTCTGGATGACAGTGGCCGCCTTGGTTTCATCTTCGACGCTGACGACACCTCCCTCTTCAGTACTGTTGTCTTCCTTTGGCACCTCCTCATCCACGGCGGACTGCTCTTTCCCCATCTCCTCCTCTCCCACGATGGTACTCACCTCGTCGTCGTCGTCGTCCTCCTCCGCCACCTGGGTGTGGTCACTGTCTTCATTGTCCTCCGCCTCCACAGTGTTCTCATCCTCCTCCTCCTCCTCCGCTCCCTTTGCGGCATCCATCTCTCCTTCGGGGCTCTCTTGCTCCCCCTCTTTTTTGCCACCATCGTTCTCCTCTGCCAGCCCCTCCTGGGCAGCTGAACCCTCCTCCTGACCCTCATCAGCGGTCCCGTCTTCGGCCAGGGTCTTGTTGCGCTTCTTGAACTTCTTCCTCTCTTTGTACCCGCGGTAGTTACTCTGGAGGACCACGGCTGCTTTGGCCTGTTCCTCCTCGTCAGTCAGCGAGCCGTTGGGTAGAGCGGAGGCACTCCCGTCCGAACCCTCCTTCGTCTCGGCTTCAACCGCAGCATCCTCTTTCTGTTCCGTGGCCGTCTCCTCCTTCCTCTGATTCTCCTCATCCTCCTTTTCTTTGAGAGATGCTTCTTCCTGCTCCATTTCCTTGGCCTCCCTATAGAGGACCAAACCAGGGTGTTTCACATGGTCACTTTGTTCCCAGTCGATGTTATGGTACAGAATTTTAATGATGGCTTATTGAATATCGATAGTGTACGACGGTATAGTGCTTAAAAAAACCCCACAGTTCATGCATTTCTTTCAACAATATCACCCTCACTTCTTCCGTTGTAAGCTCTTCCTGTGTCGATGCCCTCGGTACCGGGCCTGGATCTTGGTGGCTGCTAGGTTCTTCTCGTCAATGAGCGCCTTGTACTTCTTCTTTGCCAGGTAGCCTCTGCAAACTGACAAGAAATATGACCAACAAAACTCTGAACAACATATACGGGTATGGCCGCTTATGGGGGTGCAGCGATTAAAACAAGCATGTTTAAAGCATGGCTATGGCTGAAGTTCTAACGATGCTAGGGATAAGCTTGCTAGGGCTAGCCCAGCATTGCCAATGCTTATGGCCGTGTTACCTGTGTTGTAGAGGGAATGAATGATATTGTCCATACCCGCCTGAAACTTGATAATGAAGGCCTCCAGCTGGGCTTGGGTTTTGGCACTCACAGCCTTCTTGCGACCTTGATATCCTCGGTAAGCTGAAAAGATTATAGTAAAAATAATACATATATAACATAATACAAAAACTTGATTATTAATAAATAAAAAGGAGGATAAGTGTAGTTACAGTAAATAGTACAAATACATACTAATATGACTACATTTGGTAAAAAATAAAAAAATATATAATTTAATAAAAAACTGTTAAATAATAATTGTGGTAAAATGATCACAATTCAAGCCTAACGTGAGCTTAGCGAGATCCACGGTACTGACCAGACTGCAGAACCAGGGCACTCTGCTCCCGCTTGGCCAGGATTCTCTGGTACCTCTTGGTCCCCAGCCAGCCCCGCACGCAGGCCTGGACCAGAACGATCCGGTTCGAGGCCCGCTGGACCACCAGGTTCAGATGTTCAACGTGGAAGTATTTGAGGAACACCTAGAGAAACAGGATCCACAAATATAATTCTAAAACATAAATACAAAAATACCTTTTTTGTTGTTGATTGAACTAACACAGCTGCTACATGATTTAAAAAATGACATCATTTATAGTGATTAATGATGCCAATTCAGAACATTACCTTCAGTTACAGCACTACTGAGTTTGTGTCCTGACACTTGAATGAGCCCATGTTGGAGTGGGGGGTCTTTACCTTAGTCTTCCCCATGGCCCAGTTCTCCAGCTTGGCCTTCTCCAGGATGGCAGCGCAGCTCTCTGGAGTGGCGGCTGGGTCTTCGTTGGCACGGAACGCCAGGATGCTGTACCTGAACAAGAAGAAACGGATCCACAATGCATATGATATTTATATAATATTTCATAATCATATTTTCTATATACTGTATATAAATACTGTCTATAAATGTTATAATAATTATTATAATGTTATAATTGTATTTAGATTTTTTATTTTATTTTCTTATTGTATATTGTATTGACTGTGACTTATTTGCACTATCCTCTTTACTGCTGTAACCCTACAAATTTCCACACTATGGGACTAATAAAGGACAATATCTAATATTTTCTAATCTTCTAATCTTTACAATGTGACTTGTGTAATATTTGCATCAAAACTAAAAATAATAACATTGTATTAGCTAGCTAGCGAACATAGGCTTTTGAGTAGCCAGTTAGCCAACCTACACGTCAAAGTAGCTGGCTAGCTAACCTTGTGACGAAATTGGCAAAGACGATTCTATGAGAGTAGCCCTGTCGACGGATCTTGGCGGTTTCCAGGACTCCGGTGTAGCGCAGCTGGACCACCACCTTCTCCTGGTCAAACCTGTGGGCCTGCCGGTCGTTGTTGGGCTTGATGCAGCGCACAAAGTGGGGCTGGCCGGACACCATCTTGGACAGCAGATCCATCAGAGAGTACTAGAAAGAAATCTATGTTAGGCTTTTGACAATTTGAGGCTGTCTCATCAAGGTTTGCCAAAATCTCATATTTTTTCAACTTTGTTGCGTGCCATGTACCATAATGGATTTTCTAGCCATAAAATAGTAATTTCCTAGTGGTTTAAAACAAAAACCTCAGTGGAACAAGCTTGAGAGATCTACATGACACTTCAAACCAACCCAAAGCACCCAACTTGCTTTCTGACAAGCTGAAAGCCACACTTGTGACAACAGCAGGTTGTGTGCAACAGTACCAGAGGGGGCACTGTTGCCCCTGTTGGATTTCAGTGTGGTGGATTTCAGTCTTTAACAAAATAATGGCTCACTCTAAAATAGGAGGAGACGGTCTGGGTCCTCATGTTGGTGGTCTCCCTCGGGTGGTGGGTGGCTTCTCCTGAGTCTCCCTGATGACAAGAAAAAATACATTCATTAAATTAAATACTAAATGAATAATAACTAAATAACCCCAACAATTATATAACACAGAAAAAACACTTCATCATAGACATCATAGACACAGGACATTATATCTTGATTAAGACTCTTTTGAAAGGAACAATTATAGGGGAACATAATTCATGAGCTATGAACTATGATGTTCGATATTTCAGCCTAAAAGGTAGAGGGTTTGATTCTTGATATGTTCACAGCCTACCAGTAGGCCTCGTTGAGCAAGATGCCCTACCTGCTCGTGACATTAAGCTGAATTCACTGTACGTCCCTTTGGATGAAAGCGTCTGACAAATCTGGTAAATTATAGCTAATTATTGCTTCGTCGCAATGTAATTATTCTATGTCATATGCAGCACAGTTTGTTGGGGGGGGGGGCTGATGTGTTCGGTTTAGAAAAGATGCACTGAGAAACTATGCTTTGCCTCAAATTTACGGGTCCCCCTCGAGTACTTGGGGCCCTACGTGCTCTGCGTACTCTGCGTATGGGGAGCGGCGGCCCTGTGTGTCTCGACCAACCCAGGTCTCTGATGATCATTTGAAAGTGACAATTCACCTTGATGTCTTAGGCCTAATTTCCATTTAGATTATCATACCAGTGTTTGATCAAAGCGTCTGATCTATTAATATATATTTTTTCTCCTTAAACCACCAATCACCGGCTCTGTTTGTACCAAGGCGTCGGGGGGCTGAGAGAGCAAGCGCTGGTTTTCAGACGTGAGCGTTAATTTCCAAGAAGGCTGCAAAATAAATGCATAAACGAAAAAAGGTTAAAGAGTCAAATTGATATTCTAATCTGTTCTATTCTATTCAACACTTCTCTACTATATACACTGCTCTACTCTATTGTACTCTATTCTACGTCAATTTAAATAAAAATCTGTGTGAAAATTATGCAGCATTATACTTGTACAACTACAAGTACAGAGGGTTAACTACACTCTAATATACTATGTATTCTATGCACTAGCCAAAACAGTCTACATCTAGCCAAAACACATTATTCTAGATGTTTATAAAAACTTTGAATTGTTCAAGGGGCTTTCTACAAGGGTGCTCCTAAATATACAGAATTATGTTAATATATTCACGAACTTCAAATATAAATGCTGCACTACTACTTTCTTTTGCTTTTAGGTGAACAAATTGAGTCCCTGATTTAGCCCGGAGTGCATTGTTGGATTGTAATCATAATTACGCTGCTACAGACTCTTGATACGGCTCTCTTTGAAGCCAACAAACACAGCTGATTTCTCACACTTAGTTGTCAATATTGACAAGTAAAAACTTTTCCTTAGCATTTGATTAAGTTGGCTACCTGAAGCTAAAACAAAAGCGGGCAGCATTAGCATAAGAACAATTCTACAACAGAATGAGCCATTAGAGTAACAGTGTGAAGGTTTCAATTAACGTGTTGATTAACACATGAAAGTACCTCAACCACCGCTCGCTGGATCATTTGCATATCAGGATGTATTTTATGCCTGAGAGGCTATTGCTACCTGGAGTTGCTACCTAACTAAGCAGGTACACTTAACCATATGCTAACATGTTGTTCCTATCCACTCTGCTTCTAACGATCAGGAAAGTCTCCTGAAGTACAAATGATAGAAGGGAGGGAGAACATATTTGAACAGGAACTTCAAGGGACACAAGGCAAGACTTTGTTACAGTTACCTCATTGTAAAACATAAGCCCCATCTTCATGGAAAAAGAGGTTCAGAAAAGGAGAGAAAGAATAAAAGAAGAATTTCAAGCCTCGACTCAACTCTGGACTAGAATAGACTAGACAATATTCCCAGACCACATGTTCTGTATTTACGTTGGCTTTTTTGTTAAAGTTGTGAGTAGGTTAAACTTTGCATTGATTATGTAAAACAACAAATAAAATCTTACAACATACAAACTAGAAAATCATACTAACAAACTAACAAACTGGCAATGAGGAAGAAAAGACCAGCGGTTTTCAGGGAGCCAGACGGTAGTTATATGAGTATGAGCATTAGTCTTGGGGTTAGGATGTTAGACACACAGCCACCAAGTTCTGGGATCAAACCCAAAGCCCACAGCCAATTTGTATGCATGCTTAAGCAAGACTGTTCCTTTACGACATCCTTTCCTTTACGTGTCTGATTTCATCATAGGTCGCCCTTGGTAACCAAAATGATGGAGGGAACAGTGAATCGTATCACAGGGCTCAGAGCAGTGGGCCCACCTTAGTGAAGTTCATGGTGCGGTTTGGGGTCCGGGGCGCTTGCATCAGAAGAGCACCTTTCCCCTTGGTGTGGGCCAGGTTTCCTAGGAAACAAACAGAACCACGCACAATATGGATGACGATCGGTGTACACAAATTCATGTAAACGAGTACAAAAACCGTGGGTGAAGTCAAAGATTTAGACGTATGCAAATATGGTACTCTACTAATCCCATAAATCCAGGACTATAGTAGAAATTATAAATAGAAAATACATTAAACGTGGGCACATACTAAAGTGATTGTATAAGATAGTGTTTCTATAAATGTAGTTAGTGTGTGCGTGACTGCACCGGTTTTGGTAAGGGGATGGGTGACAAGTTTGCTGATGAGTAGGTTCTCTGAAGAGCGGAGGAGCAGAATGATGTCTGCTGGCAGCATGTCGCGGTTCTTAGCCAGGAACCCGCTGGCGTTGTAGATCACCTGGGAGGGTAAAGGTCAACAAAAAAGCTCATACATGTTCACCCAACTAGGCATCCTGCGCATGCGCCGTTTTGAATGAAAGACAGTAAATGAAAAAAGGTCATGTGCAGAGAGAAGAGAGAGAGAGAGAGAGAGAGAGAGAGAGAGGCAAGGAACAGAAAGACGACAGACAGGTCAATGTACAGTACATACAGACAGAGAAAGGCAGGCAGACAGAGGGCCAGTCTCGCAGGCGGGCAGACAGACAGGTAGACAGACATACAGGTAGCCAGACAGATATAATACCTTTCCGGCATAGTGGTTGATCCCGAAGCCGAGGTCCACCCTCATGGGTCTCCAGAAGTTTTTGGATTTCAGATTAACTTCAAATTTCTCTACAAAGCAAGGAATCAGAGAGTTACACAGACAGGGCAGTGGCCTGGTGGGGGTCCTACCCACGAGGGTCTGGTCTCTGGTTGGGGGTCTTACCCACAAGGGTCTGGTCTCTGGTTGGGGGTCTTACTCATGAGGGTCTGGGCCCCATTTCCCGAAAGCATCGTTAGCCTTTGTGGTTCGTGAAGTTCATCGTATGAGCATCATACAGTTTTCAGACGTTTCCCGAAAGCATTGTTGGTAACGAACGTTGTGAAAACACTCGTAGCTAACGAGGGCTCCAGCACTCGTAGAGCACTCGTAGAGCACTAAGAGCATTGTTACCTTAGCCTCAGTGGAGTCCCCAGCTGGACATTCCGTGGTATTGGATGTGTTTTATTAAAACACATCCAATACCACTGAATGTCCAGCTGGTGCAATTTCGCAATACCCCAAAAACAGTGGTTATCACCGATATATTACTCGTAGACTACTGTTAGATTTAAACAGCAAAAACAGAGACATGTTAGAAGTCAACGATAACAATATTTAATGCAGCAATTTAAAATTCCAAAAATACATACGCAGCCGAAATGTACAGATCAAACACCACGTCACAAGGCAACCCTATCACAAGGCTTGTAAAAAAATCACATGATTCCATTGCTCTTGTGTGGAAGGTTGCTTTCGAGCCGCACTTGCTGTCTCCCTCTGATTTTAATTCAACCATCATGGTTAAAATGTCCTCATAGTGACAGAAGACATTTGGCGTTTTTACACTGGAGAGCTGCTGACCATCATAGGAGAGAAGGCATAATAATGCATAACGCATAATGCATTAAACAAAGCCGTTGAAAGATGCTGCGATCTACAAGAAAGACAAAGAGGAACTGTCTTTACAAGGCAGTTTTTTTTTTTTTATCTTTAAAGATAAAAAACAAGTGGCAAAATAAAGAATATGCTGGCGTTTGTGCACTCAAAAGTTAATCGCGTGTAGCCTATACTCAGACGTGAACTCATTCTTGCATGCGGGTGTCTTCATTCCTAAAAAAATAAAACATTCGGGAGTAATTCGGGCAAATTATTCTAAAGACGTCTAGATGTCTAGACCCGCCATCTCCTGTAAACCAACAAAGCCTCCGTCGAGACGAACGGGGGATTTTACCCCCTCGGTTTTAAGCTGCGGCCGCTACCGAACCGGCTTGGCAGTGTAAAAAGGCCTATACATCATCATGTTGAGATCAGCGGATGCCAGACAATTTCTGCAGGCGTTTTTTGAGAGTGTGCGCCCATCAATGAAACCTTATGCAGAATCAGAGAAAGTCTGCTCTCTTTGCTGCGCAAAGCATGTTTCAGAAATCAGTAACACAGGGGGGGAAAATGCTGTGAAAAAAATAATGCACAGTGTGCAGGATTGCAGGACTGATATAGCATATGTTGGCCTAGGCCTAATCAATTGTGTTTTAATATTTTTAGCATTCATATTAGTCTATTCTTTTTGTAGGCTACTCTGCTGTTGGCCTTGATGGGGAGATATTTTTTTGCTGCCACAAAATATACAGTTTCAATAACTTTCCTGTGTCTCCCCCTCTTACAGAGCCCATTTCAGCACCATGTCGGTGGACAGGTACTAGGCTACGATCGTCGTTAGAGCAGCGAACACGCGTTCATGTTAAGAGGAATTTTGGGAAACGCTCTTACATTTTTTACGATGGTTCGAAAGATCCTTCATGAGAATGATCGTACGAGTGTGGATCCGTCGTTATCGGGAAACAGGACCCTGGTCTCTGGTTGGGGGTCTTACCCACGAGGGTCTGGTGTCTGGTTGGGGGTCTTACTACAAGGGTCTGGTAGGTGTGTTTCTTATGAGAGTCTGCTCTGTGGCCTGGTGGGTGGTCTGATGGGAGGTCTAACCTAAGTGGGTCTGGAGGGGGTCTTACCTATGAGGGTCTGGTCAGTGGCCTGGGGGAAGCGACTCTCCTCGTCCAGCAGGGAGAGCATGCCCATGGGCTTCTGGAGGAACATGTCCAGCAGTGGCCGGTTGTCTTCGTACTCGATCATCCGCACGTCCACCTCCTCGTTCAGGTACTCGTCCTGGGATCAGGGTTAGAGTTAGGGGGGTGGTGTTGGGTGGAGGCAGGGTGGAAGCGGTAGTCAATGGATAGTAAATTCCATCCTGCGTTATATTACGTATTTAGCACCGATTTTATTGAGCACACGTAACATGTGCGTAAGAGTGTTCTTGGTGTTCTTCAACAGAGAGAGTTTATTGTTTGGTTGCTGATTCTTATTCTATACTTGTTGTTACTTGTAGCATTTCTTGATAGTGTTGAAGTAAAGGAGCAGGAAAGAATATGATTTATAGTCAGTGGACATAACCGCCACCAAAAACAGCACAGGCCAAAGTTAAAGTACGACACGCACACACATGCACACGTGCACACACACACACACACACACACACGCACACG
>OMLJ01120553.1:0-11488 GCA_900302595.1 Gadiculus argenteus | reverse complement strand
GGTGCCGTGTGGTCTTTTGGCTAGCAGACCACATTCATACTATTATTTTTTTTTAAAAGCATGAATTGGTTGGAGCTGGAATAAACTCCCTGAGGATTTAAGACTCGCCCCGACTCTGATCACTTTTAAAACAAGACTGAAGACTTTTATGTTTGCTTTAGCTTTCTGCTAAATCTTAAATACATTGCAAATTCTAGAATGCTTTTTAACTTTGACTTTACTTTCTATCTATTTTAGCCCGGTGAAATAGATGGTGCGTGTATTAGACGGTGCGTGTATTATGTGAATTTGCGCTCGGTGAAATAGACGGTGCGTGTATTTTCTTTTATTATAAGCCAATGTTTAAATGTTTTCTTTTATCTATTATTTTATTTTATTATATGCTTTTATTATAAGCCAATGTTTCTTTATCTTGTCTTATATTTTACTCTTTTATTTCTCTTTTACTTAACTATTATTTGATTTTATTGTATGACAATGTTTATATGTGAAGCACTTTGAGTCTGCCTTGTGTATGAAAAGTACTATAAATAAAGTTGCCTTGCCTTGCCTTGCTTATGCATACGCCCACAAAAAAATTAACCTTCAGATATCACCATGAAAATTATTGAGTTGATTACTTACATCAAGACAAACAAAAAAATGTATTACACATTTTTTGAATTCTTTTGTTAACATGGGCAAACTGGGCATAATCTAATTACGTATGTGCTAATTTGCATAAATACCTGAACGGGGCCCTGGCCCGTGGCACGGCTGGCTGGGGAACTTGTACCGTACGCCGGTGACCCGGGCCCAATTCCCGGCCTGTGGTAATTTCTGGATCACACCCCGACTCTCTCTCCCACTCACCTCCTGTCGCTCTCTACTGTCCTATCTGATTAAAGGCATAAAACGCCCTAAAAAAATCTTCAAAAAAATTAAAAATGAAATAAATACCATAACGGATCTAAACATTAGGTATAGCCAGATTAAAATGTCTTGTAGAATCTTGTTGACATCTTAGAGTACAACAAATGTCACCATAAATGTCATTCATTCTATTGTCAACTGTCAACTGTCAACTGAACTGTCAATCAACTCTCACTATGCTGTCACTCAAGAAAGATTTCCTTTTGTTTCTCCTACATGGATAATTAAACTTACATTCATAAAAACATACCTAGTGATAAACTACAATTTATTGGGATCATCTGGATGTGTGTTGAGCTGTTGTACGACTGTTATTGAAAAGATTGAAAAGATGTCAAGTTTAGGATTGGTGAATATTTCCACTACACAGTTGTGTTAGCTCTTGTGTTAATGTTCTATGGACATCTAGCTTCTATGGATGATGTAGCAGAAGCAGGAGAGAAAGCCATGGTGATTTTCTACAATGGACGATCCACAGACACCGTGGACTCCCTCCGATATCATCAGTTCTGTGAGAAGGTGGTATCCAGTTCTACTTACATTCAGCCACATGTCTTACCATCAACATCAGGAGCAGCAAAGTACCACAGCTTGCGAGTGTACTTACAAGTACAAGAATGGTACATTTTAATTTTTACTGAAACTCTGATTCTAGTTCTATGTTTATTGCGTAATTTTGTATCTTGTGCACTTCATTGCTGCTGTGACAATATCAATATCTCTTGCATGAGGATTCATAAAGCGTATTTTATCTTACAGATGGACTTTGTCCTATGGAGTGGGGATGGCACAAGTGTGGCGAGGGATTTGTGCCAATTAAGACAACCCTACCTCCTGCTCCTGAGAAGCTCATGAAGGTCTTAAGGTGCAGCTGCCAGTCTGACTGCAGCACCCTGAAATGCAGTTGTAAGAAGAATAATATAGAGTGCACCCCGGCCCGTGGACACTGCAGGGGAGTGAGCTGCACAAACTCAATGCAGATGGACTGTGACGAGAACGAAGATGAGATTATCTAGTGGTACATTGTGTACGTCATTTGATTGTTTGATACAGCCACTTTTTATTTTAGCTACCTTTTTTCTTCTGCATTCTCCTTACCCTTGTCTCCTGTTCTTCCCTCAGACTCATCTCCCAGAAACAGTCCCACGGACCCAGTCCCAAACCTCATCTCTGCTATTATAATTAATAAAGGCTGGTTTAAAGTACTTCTTCCTGCCTCTATATATTAATGCTCATGGGTAGCCAAAATGAGTTCCATTCAGACATTAACATTAAGTATTTTACTGTTATATGTCAACAAGATTCAACAAGCCATTTTCACCTGGCTATATCTGATGTTAGGATACGTTGTGGTAGCCTATTTATGCAAATTAGCACATACGTAATTAGATTATGCCCAGTTTGCCCATGTTAACAAAAAAAAAACTTGTAATACATTTTTTGTTTGTCTTGATGTAAGTAATCAACTCAATAATTTCCATGGTGATAGCTGAAGGTTAATTTTTTTTCCCATCCGCATGAGAAAAATAATGAATAGGCGTATGCATAGGGTATATTTTTGTCTTTTTCAAAACTTTCCCCTATTGGGATTCTTCTGGGTTTTTTTTTTTCCTTACTCAGGACATACAGTATTGAGGATACAAAATCAGTTGAGTTTGCTTCTGTTGCAATTAGTTCAACCCTGACCCCTATTTTGGCTTAAAATGACTGGACTACTTGTTTGATTGACTGCGGCACAGACCAAACAGCATCGCTACCAATATTGTTCCTCCTGCCCTTCCACATAGGGAATTCAACTGACATCACTATAATACTTTATCACGAAGGCAAGCATTAGATAAATGCCATCTTAAAAGATACACTCTCAAAGTTTTTGAACTATCTTCAGAAAATTCTGTTAAAGCCTCTTTTTAATCTTCCCTTGGTATCTTCTCACGACAAGTTTGGAAGTATAACATTGAGATTAAAATGTGTGCTAAAAGTCTGCTCTGGGACTGTGCTGTTCCTACCCCCTGTGGCCATATTTAAACATAATTTTGATATCTCTTTAATTCTACTGATGTCCTGTACACTTCTGTGACACCCACATTTCCCTTCTGAGATTAATGAGGTACATATTGTCTTTAGTTTTTCCTACAGTTGATAAGGAAGTTTATTATGTTCTGTTGTCAATTTCCATTTTATAATAGTCCATACTGATCTGTGCTGCTGTTACACCTTAATCTATCCTTGCGGGTGAATCATGTTTTTTTCCTAAGAATGTGTATTTCTTTAATTTCAAAATATAGGTATTTATTAAAAATATCATTCAATGTTTTTATTTTGTTGACCTTAAAGTTAACTTTAAAATAAAGCAACCATGTCTTACCTCTCTGACCTATAAAACTGAGGCACATGGTTGAAAGGATTAAAAAAACATGAATGTGATACACAAAACATGACCTTATCGCTCCGATTCTAAAATGTAGTTTCTTCACACAATGGTTTCTTGTGGAAACAAGCAGGCTATTAATTAAACATAACAATTCGGACATGATAGCAATTATATCCATTGAGGCACACTGATTGTTGACAAGGACAACGTGCCAAGTCCAAAATCTGTCCAAAATTGATTCTTGGGGAAAAAAAATGTAGCAAGATGCCGAGACAGATACAATGGTTGATGTACAAGTCGTACAAGTCGTGTCCAGCCGTCACCATGTCAAAAGGTTCTGCAGCGAGGTCGCGGGGGTGTTTGAACGTCTGCACCTGAGACCAATCGTTCCTGCAGACGGATCTGTGGAATATTATTACCCAGCATACCGTTACAGCATACCCAGCATACAGCCTCCACCCCCGCCGCATGCCCCCTAGTGCGGCCCCCCTCGGTGGTTTCCATTGGTTCAGAGACTTCTCCAAGAGTTGAGATGATAGTAAAATATAAAACGTTATTCTTAAGTTTTGCTCTGGAAATCTTGAACACGCTTAAATACAAGATCAAATATAGAGGATGACGTAACAGACACTTAAAGTGATTTTTGAAAGCTGCTGTCATCATGAGTTCAGCTAGCATGTCCTATAGGTAAACATGAGCAGGTACAGCCTGGAAAGAACACTTTCAAACTAAATGTTAGTAAAGCCACCAAGGCTTGTTTAGGCTCATGTACAACTTCATTTACCTGCAGTTAATAGGTAGGTGTTTTTGTTTGCCAACTTAAAAAACTTTTAACAATCCATAGTGGTGCATACAACATACACAAGTACAACATTCACATTTTAGTTAGTTATGAAGACGATTCAGATCTTGGGCTCTATACTGAATCCAAGTTTTAATATATAGAAAACAATGATCTTATCCTATTTTTTAAGAAAAAGAGGCACAGAAATAAAGTTCACAGTGTATTTCAGTAATACATTTTTAATTGACCTAAATCTTAATAACAACATAATGAGTTATAGCTTAGGTAAATAATATTTCACAAAACCCCAATCAGAGAAAATAACAGTTGTCATGGTACTTCTTTCCCAGGGAATGATACATAGAGATTAGGATGAATGTTCCTTCTACAAAAGACATGGAATAATCTCGCTTTGTCAAACTTGAAAATGATCAATTCTACTGTTTCCACCACAATAAAGCAGTAAACTATCATCATGTGGTTCAGCGCTGTACATATCAATTCATGAATTTGACTTTTAAATGTACCTATAACCTCTTCAGTGATGTGTAAACAGTAAGGCACAACACACACATCAAAAATGTGAAACATAGGAAATCAATTGTGTCAAATGGAAAAAAAACACAATGTGCAAATTACAAATCAGTACAGGTCAAAACTATTAGAGGGCTGTCATTAACACTGGAGCTTAGAATACCTTCAAATGACATCATAGCTTGTTTGCATTCAACACGCTCTGCTCAGCTCTTCACAGTGGAGCGAGCCATGGCTCACAATGACACAGACACATTACGTTAGAAATTCACTGCAAACAAATGATGACAATACCGTTTTGGGGGAAGGGGGTTTGATTGCGGGTGTCAAACAAAGGTCGGTGAAACTACTGATAAGGGTTATGGGACGAGAGTTTGATTTATCGCTGGACGGGTGCCGGAAAATTGCATCATAAATTCATCGCTGTGCGTATGTTTTTTATTGGCCACACTGAACCTTATAAGGAAATTAATGCATGTACCGTATTACCAAGGAATAGCCTTTGGGATGAATTGACTGCACTTCAGGGCCGTGGCGTGGATAACTCTATCGTGCAGAGCACTCTAGCGAGTAGCACCATGACGCATGGCAGGAGAGAACGCTTTCATTCTGTCACAATTATTTCACAAACACGATCGAATGTTGCCAGTGTCTCTCAGAGCTCATGGCATTGAACACTCGTTCCGTCAACCGACAACAAATCTCCATGCATGTTCTCGGGGAAATGAATGGCAAGGAAAAAAGTAGTAACATAATTCATGAACACGGATTTGTGGAGGACTTGAGTGAGGTTAAATAAATCAGTTTAATTTTAGAAAGCAAATGCTCAGCGGCTTTTTCTCAAGCACTTCCTCTAGACTCTAGAGCGATAAATATCCCCAGACACGGCTCCACCACCTCTCCTCAGCAGCCAGCACTTTTTTAGGCTCTTGAAGATTTTATTTATTTAACCTACAGTACACTTAACCTAGTGAGTCATTGGAATGAATTTGCACAGCAGGACGTGGAAGAGGCTGACATTATGGACTTGAATCATCAGTTTACCAGTTATTGGATGCGTTTAGACTCCCTTCTCAATCCGTTCTCCCTTGCACAGTGCACCTGCTCCGGCAACCTGTTTCTGTGATGAAAAACTTTAGTGTGTGTAAGAAACACACTCAGAAGAAGTGTGTAAGAACACACAAACAGACACACAGGAGCATCTGTAACAGTGCCAACCAAGAAGAAAAGTGCCTCTTCCATCTGGGAGCATCTATTACACTGTTGCTAGGTTTTGTTTTGCATTTTTGCAGCAAGCTAGGGTGGGTGTAGGTTGTCAAGGGGGAAAAGGTTGATATGAGAAAATAGTCTCGATTATACAACCTGCACAGACCAAATATACCGCCTTCATCTATTAAAGCTAAACGGGAAGATATGGTTGGTCTTGACAATGCTTTGGTGGGGAGAAGATTGCATTTAAATATCTCCACTTGAATTGGGGTTTTAAAATGGTCAGCCCTTTGCGATTTTGAGATATATTCAACCCTTCCTATGGTGACTAAATTACCAAGACTTGGTATGTGAATATATTGCCTCCTTTTCAAATCAAACTTTTCAAATATATATTGGATTGGCTTAAAAGAGACTTTGGAAACTACAAGCAATGCATTCAGATGCTGACCAATATTATGCTCTATAATACTGTTTATTAGAACTGCCCATGTGTTTGTGTATAGTTGTGAGTGTGTGTTAATTAATCTGCGTTAATGTGTACCATTCTGCTTCTTCTAATAAAAAATAATCTCTTCATCAGTGTGTTTGCACATTGCTCCATTGCAGACCGACGTGTGTATTTGTTTTGCGGGTCCATTTGTCCCAACAAAAGGATCTGTTCCCCTTCGGTGGTCGCCTCGTGTCCCCAGTGTACCCCGATGCCCCGAGGCTCCTCCTGCAATAATCTCATGGGACTGGGCTCCCTGACCAAAGCCCCACGGTTAATCTCAGACCAGGACCCAGAGGGAATACCTGCTTGTCCTTGTCTTGCTGTGTGGCTACAGGTTAGTGGAGGGGAGGGGGGGAGGGGGGGTACCTGGCTTTGGGAATGACTCGCTTCAATGGTGCGGCCGCGTCTGGGGGACGCCGCAGAGGAGCCGGACGGAGTGGAGTGAAGTCAGGCGGGTTTGTAGTGAGGATACAGGCGTGAAAAAAAGGAATGGGTGGGTCGGGGGTTCACCACCCCATGGACCCAATCGCTCCGGAGGCCCCCAGAGGTAGAGTGGCGAGCGCCGAGCGGCGATCCCCCCGTCCACCCGGTCACCGGACACCATCCGTCAGGTTGAAGGCCTGAGTGACGGCGGCCAGGGCAGCCAGCGCCTGCTGCTCCTCCACGGCCACGCCGGGGTCCCCGCTGGGGGACACGATCTCAGCCACGGTCACGTAGGTGCCGGTCAGGAAGCCAATGAAGCCCACCGAGGCGATGAGCAGGTTCTTGGCCAGCATGGGTCGGGACAGCTGTCGGCGGTCCGAGTAGGTGACCAGCTCTATGAGCGGAGGGAAGATGAGGGCCAGGGCGCTGCTGCTGACCGCGCCCACCAGGGAGATGACCAGGTCCAGGCGAGGGATGAGCACCGCCCATGACACTGCGGGGGGTCCGTGCACACACACACACACACACACACACACAAGGAGAGAGAGAGGAGAACTTTACTATGCACACTGAGGAGCTAGAAAGGGAGGCAGAAACCAAGATCAGTAAAAACAAGAACTGAGTGAAAAATGTAATCTGGTCTCATCAGCTTGGATGGCTGGAGTGGACTGTCTTATTACAGGCCTAAAAGGCCTGTAATCACTTTCTTTTCATTTTTATGTCAGAGCACTCTGACATTTCATATACCTATGAAATAAATTGCCTACCCTAGCTTTAACTGTCAAATTCATAATGCTGCAGTTTATTGTATTTGGGAACACACTTTGAAAATGCACTGCTTTGAAGCTAGGTGAAGCAATTGAATATGTAGCATATAAATTATGTATTGCAGCACATTTTCAGTTTAACGATGGAAATTAGTGAGTTGGGGATGAGACAGATTTGCCCTCTGTATTCTTCCAATACAGTCCTAGCATGCTGTCAATCAGAATCTTCCTTCCCGGGCTGTATCTGAGTTGTTTGAATGCCATTTTGTTTATCCTGTATTCAAGAAACCTCTCCACCTGCATCTTAAGAATGCTTCAGACCTCTTTTCATCTCTCAACCTCTGAAATCACTTCAAAGCTTTAAACAGCCATCACTCAAAAGTGTTAGAAACATAGTTCAAATTAAGCCTAGCCTAACACTCAACAAATGTGTCACACACATTTTGAAGTGTGCGTTTTGCCCCAAAGTGATGGTGTAATCAATCCTCACTCGACTATGAGCCGGGGACTCTGAATTTCACTTCATTCAGTACGTTAGAATTTAGATGTTGTGTGCTTTCTCTTAAGGGAAAATACAGTGATTTCACTGTAACAAATTTCTTAATTTGTTACAGTGAAGACTCCTTTCCTCAGGTAATAAATAAAAAGGTGATAAACGGTTAAGCTACAATATAAGCTAACATAACTCTTTATCGCAGAATGCAATGCAAGTATTGTTGAGGACTTGATCAGAAATGTGAGTGGCCTGGTTTTTCCAAGTAAGGGGAACTAGACTCCACCCATTAAATCAGCTTGCAGGAATAGAAGGAAGCCAAAATTCTGAAATTAATTAATTAATTGATTTCAAGGAACATCATTTGTCGATGCTTATTGCACACCTTGATAACCCTTAATGACATTTAGAAAAAATATTGTAATTCTGTTCTCTTTCTCACTTTAAGACATTACAACATTTGCTGCCATCCAAAGTTTGGAAAACAAGTTAGTTCATACTTAAATAGTTTACATAATAATAACTTCATTATAACACTTCATATCAAATGAAGATAGTTCAACCAGACCCTCAGACGATCAACAACGTCTGTGTGATGTTTGTTCCAAAACGTTGTCGTTATGGAGACGGATCTTTCGCTGGGAGGAACTCACACACAGGGTATAAGTACACATTCGGCCAGTCCAGCCAGCATTTGTGTGGAAACTATGTGCTAGCGGGCAGAACACACATATGGAAGAGCAGTGAGTGTTACGTTACAGAGGGAGGAGGTGAACGCGGGCGTCCACTCCACACCCAGCACAGACACCCAGACACTTGGGTTCCTCGCTCGCCATGGCTCCGGCGGCTGTGCTGTCTAAAGGCCCTAACCCTGAAGCCCACTCCCAGCCGCCACAACACCCCACCACACCGGCGCATGTTCAGGGTTCACTCTGAAGGAAGCTCTCTGCGGAGTACCGCAACATCTGATGCGGTTAGGAAATTGAAATATCTGCTGACGTCCGTCTCTCTCGCTCGCTTGGTGAAAAATAGAAAAAGAAAGAAAGGGATTGATTTAAAATAAGAGGGGGTCGTAGCTAGCTGTCCGACATCTGCGGTGGTGAGCGATGGGAGGTGGGGCCTCACGGAAAGAACGGCAAACATTTGGCTTGTCTGAAGCCCCGGGCCCTCTGGGTTGGAGAAGCAATCTGTCGCGCTGCAGGGGAGACCGCCGCACAATCCAGTTGATGTTGACCCGGTGACCCTTGTGCAGCTAACTTAAAGCCCCCCTCCCCACCCGTCCTATAACAGGACAAGACAACATGGGGGCCCTGACAACACCCCTCGAGGTTGGGGTCGGGGATAGCACGGGAAAAAGAAGAAAGACGAGTTACGTTTCAATGCCGGGTAAAATCAAAATTCTTTCCCCCTTTAGTCTCCCGACGGCTTTGCTACCGCTCTAAAAACCACAAATAATGAGACCTGCCACCACCAGTCCCCCTAGGAAGACACAACACCATCTATACAACGTTTTCTCTGTGTATCCGAATACCCCATTATCACCAAATCCAAAAGTCATCACCCCTTCTCTCAACATTTCAACACCCCTGGAACGCGGGGACATTGTGGGTTGTGTTTGTGTTGACGGGTGGGCAGCTGTGTGTGTGTGTATGTGTGTGGACTTTTAAGTGGAGGCGTCTGTGCTAGTGTGTGCTGAGTAGGTAGGTGGAGGTGGGAGTCAAAGAAAGATGGAATGGTTATCTGGAAGTGGAAACAATACCACAAAGAGGCGCTATGGTAGCTAAAGCTGGAGTCAGTGACGGGGATCAGAAGAAAAAGAGGCTGCTGTGTAAATCACCTTGGTTGCTCAGTGTGTCAGCCCAAATTACTCTTTGTTTCCCGCTAAAGAAGGAATATTAGGGTGTCTGCAGAGATCAGACCTCAGTCGGCTAACTCCCTGCAAGAGCCGCTAGACTCCTGGGCATCTCCGAGGTGAACCGAGCCTCACAGGGGGGAGGGAGGTGTTAATATTCTACACATGTGTGGCTTTGGATGAGTCAGGGCCAGTACAGAACCATGTTCATCACCCTGAACACCACACCCAATGCACAGGCTCTTTGAAGGCATTCACTGACTAAATGTACTTTTTAAGTAGCGAGAGAGAGCGAGAGCGTGAGAGAGAGAGGGCGAGAGAGAGAGAGAGAGGGCGAGAGAGAGAGAGAGGGCGAGAGAGAGAGAGAGGGAGGGGCGAGAGAGAGAGAGAGAGAGAGAGAGAGAGAGAGAGAGGCTGACTACACAGACACACTCATCCTCAGCATCTTCAATTTATCACATGCATCACTTCTCTGATTCCAAAGGCAGATGGTTTATATCATACCTACCTGGGTAGATGACGGTTACAGCTCGTCCATCTCCTCTCTCTGAGTGAGAGCGTCTGCAGACCTAACGGGACGCGTTCCTCGACGATCGCGCCCATCCCCGATTGGAATCGCGACCAATCAAAAAGGTCGGCAGGGTGCTGTAGGCTGCAAAACGATGTCTGTGATCACGATTCACATTTTAGTCGGACACGAATGCACTTACGCGTGATATCATATACATACTAAGTCGCCGTTATCAGTGCAATGGAGAAATGCATCGCCGTTTGTAACAAGTCCTCCAGGGTATTTCTGCATGGCTTGATGGCAGAGAAAACGCACCCGTTCGACCAAGCTTGCGTTGTGTGTTTGTCCGATTAAACATCCGCGAAGTTAGCAAGTGCCATGCTTTCATATTAAATGGACCGAGGCTCCAGTAATCCTCCTGATTGTGTCCAGTAAAGAGCGTTATTATTATTATTATAGGTCTACTGCCCCCTACCGTATACTACAGGCTACTGCAGGGACTGTTTGAGCGCCTTTGATCACGTGCGTGTGCACCATCTCTATAATAAACATGCATAATATCACTCTGCCTTTTAGAAGCTCTTTAATAAAAAAAAAAAAAACGATCGTTGGCATCTGCACAAAGACTACAGTTCCTTTTTGAAATAGGGTTTTCCTCGATTTTCATGATTTATTTTCACATAGGCTGATCTGATTTACTTTAAAGAAATCAACCAATGCAATCCATCACACAATACAAGCTAACACACATCAAAACGAGAAACGAAGCCTTGTTAACTCATCCCCAGCAGCCCTCATTGCACTGTCTCTCTATAAATAGTCGACAAACTGCCGCTCCTATTGCTGCCTCTGGTCTCATGTTATATGTCAAAGGCTAATCCAGAAGCCGGGGGCCATATGTCACAATAGACAGTCCCGGCAGTTGCCAGTTGTGTCCAATGGGGCGGGAAGCAGAGCCTATGTAAGTGTCCTTGGAACCACTCTTGTGTGTGTCGTACGTTAACAGCTTTTTATCTTGTTTGAACCTTTCTTCTCTGGTCGCCGTCCGTTTCAGTGTCAACATGCCGGCTCTTTAATGAATAGCTGTTGTTGCTGTCGAGGAATAGTCCACTCCCAGAGGTACTACTTCACTGCCG
>OMLJ01120536.1:0-11374 GCA_900302595.1 Gadiculus argenteus | reverse complement strand
CACAAACACACACACACACACACACACACACACACACACACACACACACACACACACACACACACACACACACACACACACACACACACACACACACACACACACACACACACACACACACACACACACACACACACACACACACACACACACATACACATATACACAGACACACAAACACACACACAGACACACACAGACAACCACACACATACACACACACACACACACCAAGTCAGTAAGAAGAAACCTTCTAGCCAAAAACGATGTTTCATCTAAAGAACAAGTAAAAGTAGGAGAGAGACCGCACTATGCATAGATCCACTTTTTTTTTTTCACCTGCCTCAGGTGGCTGCCTCACTGAGGCAGGCACACACCTTGTTGAAGTTTGTTAATATTAATTTGAGTTTCTATCCAGTATTTTATTTTATTTTGAAAGAAAGTTATTTTGTTGCTCTGCCTCTGGTTGCATACTGAAGAAGGCACACGCCAATAAAAAGTGGATCTATGCATAGTGCGGTCTCACTCCTACTTTTACTTGAACTGATTATTCAGACCAGCGCTCTAAAAATTGGAAGTAAACACATTGAGTGAAGCCTGCTCCTATCCTGATTTTCATTCATCTAAAGAACAGCCATTACAGTTATAACACATCCATAAAGTTAATTCCCGGTGCTCTAATGTTCCCTGGGTGCTGTGTAGAGACTTCTGGAGACGGTGCTCACCCTGAAGATCTCCCTGTTGGCTTGGTGCAGTCTCTCCTCAGGGTGGGGGGTGCTCCTAGGACTGGTGGCCTCGTTGTCGGACAGGACAATCACGTCTGGAGAGAGAGAGCGCCTCTCGCAGGCCGTCTCGCTGGAGATGAGGGAACACAAACAGAAACCATGGGCCACAAGAACGCGTCAGGACCAGAAGAACTGTGAAGGTTAGAGGACAGGAGGGCAGGGCCCCTGGTGTAAAGGAACAGAACCTATCCCAGAATAACTCTAGAAATGGCGGTACCAGACTGTAAAAGCAATAGAATATGACTCTCTGACAGTTTGGCACTATTTGTTGAGTCACTTGCCTTCTGAAAGATGCAAACTGTTTTATTAAAATAAGACAAAACCTTTTTCTTTACATTAATTTTATTTGTGGAAAATTCCAATATTATTATTTTGTTTCTCAAATAATTACATTCAAAGACCAATTGCTGGGTTTTACACTGGGTTTTACAGTGAGTCTATCCCTTAGCTTCTAATCATACAGCGCAACACTGCCCTCTGGTGACTCGGCCAGGTTACACATGTGGAGACGTCACTTTCTCTCACCATCGTTAGAAACACAATTTTGAGTTTCGAGTGCGAGGGTTGTTGTAGTGGGTTGGGGGTGTTTTTGCCATATTTGAATTGTTTATTGGCGGTTTATTGGTTATAGGGTGGTAGACGGATCAATCTGGTTATTGTATTGAAAACACAGGTAGGTTAATGTGGAGTGTGTTTGGTTCATGGCTGGTTCAAGCAGCCTCACCTGGCTCGAGGCAAACGGTGACGGAGGGTTGATCCTGTCTGCATTGATGGCCCAATGCACTCTGTCCCAATTCTCACCCTGAACCTAGATTTGAGCCCTAACCCTAGATTTTGCACGTTTCTGTGAAGGTGTAGGGTGTCCCAATACTTAGTGGAGCAAGGGGGAGTGCTGTTTTTCCCTTCAAATCAACCCTTGAAGGCTAGCCAGCTTGAGAGCTGACTTGCAGCTAAGGGCACTCAAAGCAAGTGTTCTTGTTAAGGGGAGAGAAATGGGACTGGGCCTTAGTGTGCGGGCTAACCCATCCCCAAAGCCTGATCAGTCTGACTCGGGACAGGTGAGGCTGCTCAAACCAGCCATCAACCAAAAACACTGGCATGTAATCACCTCATGTGCACGCACTTCAGAATTCTAATAAAACATTTAAAACAGAAAAAGCATTCAGCTTCAGGCGCGTTTGTTTACTGACTTCCTCACACCGGTTGTGTGACGTGAATAGCACACGAGAATATCCTGCACACACCTTTTTGCGTTAGCCTAATATCCGCTACATTATGCGTTACGTATAATTCCACAAACTGAAAGTGTGAACATGAATTTACAAAATATATTTTACAAAAAATGAACCATAATAAAACCATTTGCTTTGAGGCCTACTAGCATTTAACAAAAGCTGCAGCACCCGCGTAGAAGACTCACCATCTCCGACTGGCGCTCATGTCCACCGGTTCATCCATCATGTTCTCCTTCCCGTTCTTGCTGAGCTCCCCGTGGCCGCCCGCTCGCAGGCTGCCGTTCAGCTTCTCCTCGTAGGCCGCGGTGGCGCCCATGATGCTCTGATGCTGATGCTGCTGTTGCTGCTGCTGCTGCTGGTGGTGTTGGTGGTGGTGATGGTGCTGGCTGCTGATCCCAGGCCCCTTCCCGTCCCCCATAGACCCGGCCGCTGCGGCTGCCGCCGCCGCCCCCTCCAGGGCCGCCAGGTCGGCCAGGTCCTTGCGCTTCAGTAGGGCGAGCATCTTGAGGCGCTCCATGGCCTCGTGGCCCTCCATCTTGAGGCGCTTGGCCAGGGCCTCCTCGCGCTCAGCAGACGACTCCAGGCCGCGCTTCAGCAGGTTCAGGCGCAGGGCCTCTTCTGACATCCGCTCCATCCTTAAGGAGGGGGAACACATGGAGAGATTCAGCTGGTACATTTAACTTACATTTAGGGTGTTTAGCAGCACTTTTATCCAAAGCCACTTGCATCGGTTAATGCACAAATTAACACACCGGCGGCGGAGTCAACCATGCAAGGCGACAGCCAGCTTGTCGGTAGAAATTAGGGTTGAGTGTCTTACTCAGGGACTCCTCGACACTCGGCTAGGAGGAGCCAGGGATTGAACTAGCAACCTTCCGGTTACCAGCCAACCAGCTTTACCTCCAGAGCTAAGCCATTGTTTAATTAATTACAAAAAAAGAACTGAATGCACATTTTAAGAGTTTGGTTTGAAAACAACTGCACACATCTGTGACCACCGCCTCCCCAGAATAAACACCAGACTGTTTCAGTTTCATTAATGCTGCATGAGCAAACTCAGAAAATGGTGGTTTAGTAATGGTAATGCTGCATAAATAAGCCGTGGGTTGTGTGCAGCAAGTGTAAGTAATTCCTGTGTGCACAATACTGTACACAGAAAAATCACCAATGACAATGAACCTGTCAAGCCTGCTGTATAGAAACAGCCTTTGAATGAGACGCAAACACTTCCTGGGAAAACCTCTAAACATAGTTGTTTTAGTATCAGCAATACTGCAATAAACCCATTAGTCAAATGTACTGCAGTGTCTGCCTCACCAACGTCCTCTCATTGAAGCGAGGCAAGGTGGTTCTGTGTTTCCTTAGAGTCGGCGTTGAAATGGTCGCTCATTTGTAGAACACATTCTATTTCGCAGAATTGGACTAAAACAACTGGTCCGACAAATTGCATTAGCCAATTAGAGGACGTCCTGACACTCACTTAAAGACAGCTGGGGACTCTCGAAAACGATTGTGTATTATGTATATCCGTTATGGTATTTGTATAACATTTAATACAAATCCAAACGATAAATCCAATCTACAACGCAATCTATTTTGTTTCACCACGAACCATCTCCAAATCCAACTCCCTCCTCTCACCCCAAAAATTGAATTCCCCCATATGGCCCCCTTACCGGAACCATGCCTCACATGGAAGGTGGGCTTAACGTAGCCCCCATCGACACACCCACCCGTCCACTCCTCCAGCCCGTTTGAGAAGTGGACGGCACCCTGCTTCCGCCCACAGCCCCCCCATATGTCCACTAGCCCCGGTCAGGGTCACTCATTCTGCAGACAAAACTACCTGAACGACACACAGAGTGCTGGGGTTCCCGTCAGTGTGTTTGTAGGGCACTGTGTGCATGGAGTCACCCCCCCACTGAAGAGGCCTGTTGTTCTCTGCACCAACCCATCGTATTGACTCAGGGCTCTGCGGTGAGTGAGAGTTTGAGGCAGTGAAATGCATATAGAAAATATTAGAAATGTATAAGACAAAATGTGAAACATCACAGTTATCGCGGCAGATATTAATCACGATAGGTGTTAATATTGAGTAAGGGTCCATCCCTTGTTTTACGTGACAGAAATAGAGTTCCATACAAACTATCGAACAAGCAGTTGTCGTTGTTACACAAGGACAGCAACTAAATCAGTGAACAGCCGATCCACCTAATTACTGACTGCTTCCACAAACAAATGTACTTTTCACAGTAAAAGGCTTTGAAATAAAAAAATATGAAATGTGTGCTTTTGTTTATGGAAACATCTGAATTCTATTTCATTTCTATATCATTCGATTCAAGTCCACAAAATAAAAACGCTAAAAGCAGGGAAAAGGCATCGTGAGTAGTATCGTATTATCGTTAGCTGCTGGAACCCGGTAGTCCCAGTCACCATGGCCCTAGAACCTGACCAGTAGTCCCAGTCCCCATGGCTCTAGAACCTGACCGGTAGTCCCAGTCACCATGGCTCTAGGGCTAGTGGTGTTAGCTGCTGGAACCTCACCAGGTATCGCCCCAGTTTAACACCATTGTTTCTGCGTTTCTGTTTTAATTTCACAGCACTAGATTTAGACCGCTGTTTCCTATTTGCTCCCCACTGAAGATCTCTTTATTGCGAGCATGATTCTAGAGTAAACATGAACAGCGCGCAGCTCTCGCAGCACTTTCCAACTCTCAAATCCCGCCTACAGCAGCCTTCCATCCCGTCATTATTGTTTGAGGGAGAGTATTTGAGTTGACTCGGAATGAGGATTCCACTCTTTAAAATGTTGTGTACAGCGGAAACACCCCCTCCACAAAACTCTATTTTGTGGGAAGTCCGGCTCAGCTAAGCAGTATTTTGGCCTCTGAAACACCAATGACCAACAAAAGCAGGTACTGTGAAGAACAAGTCTTGGATCGATTGCATCCCTTCTGATGCAACACGACAAATCTATACCAACATTTTCAGAATCACCAAGGACAACTATATAATTAGTGTGTGGCTGGCCAAACAGTCTCCTCACAAAGAAACCGTGACACACAAGACGCTATTACACGGCACGCAGAGTGCTGCAAAAGATGGGGAAGCAAAAAGAAAACGATTGGAAGGATCCTGGAGCAAAGCAAGGACTTGACTTGTTGTCTTCTGAAAACAGGCCATTGAGTCCCCCCTCAGACACAGAGGTGCAAGAACCTCTGTATCAAGCACTGGAGGGGCTAGAACCTCTGCATCCTCTCAATGGAGGGGCTGGAACCTCTGTATCCTCTGACTGGAGGGGCTAGAACCTCTGCAGTACTGCATCCTCTCCAAGAACTCAATGGGGCCCCTATAGCCGTTTGCATGTGCTCCGCCTTCCAAGACCAGCATCCCTTGCGGTGTAACCATAAGATGTGGAGCTCAGAAAGTAAATTAAGTCCACTACCTCAAGGACAAATATGAAAGAAGAAAAAAAGGTTGGATTTAAACGTTTTTTAACATGCTTTAACCATTTCATGGCCAGACTATTATGATTCATTGAAGATTGCCTCACAAAAAGCCACCGAGCGCAAGCAGAGGCAGCATTAACCAACATGGACGCTGACTTCATAACAACGGACGTCCTTAATGCAGTTTGAGATGCTGTATTGACAAAAATATTCACTATATCTGCACTTAGAATTAAATGGGTAAAATATTGATTTATCGCTACATATTGATACTTGGGTTATTAATACTTTGAATTATACTTGTTTCAATACAAATTTTTCTAAAAAAAATAGAATAAACTATGAACCAACTTTACCATAAACGGATAATCCACTGTCTGGGCACCATTTTGTAACCAAACATACTGTTAACAATCAATGTACAGTAGCCAAGAGGGCGTTTCAGAGGAAATAAGGGAATTGCCTTCAATCAGAAACACAATTGTTTGGCTTGGTGTTATTTAATTATGTACGCTAAAAATCCTGTCAAAATTGTACATTCAGTTCTCAAGATATTTACCTAGCTTTAACAAGATATCTATGGTCGTATATGCATTGGTTTTATTGATTAATTGGGGGAATTTGCCTAAACCTACCTCTGCTAAAAATCCCTCTATTTTTGTTCTACTTCACTTTATTGGCATCAAATCTTAACCCATGTACTCATGAGATGTTGTGCTATGGCCCTATAGGGTTACCCACTGAAAGTACTAGGTGGAACTCAATCTAAAACGTTTATTTCGGGCGGATATGAAATCTTCCACTTGCTGTGGAAGCTGTGTTCTACCTTTATTCTTTAACCACGTAGTATCCACATTTGATTATTTCACTTGCGCAACAATCTCACAGATGCTATCTATCATTTGATACCAATGTTTAATATTATAGCCCTTGCAGTTGAGATATGGAGATGTACTCCATTTACTTTGGGTATTTCATTATCAGAAAACTCAGGGCCAGTGATGTTGTCCGGTTGTTGGCCCAACAGCCATTTGTAATTCTCCAAACTAACCTAATCCCCTACAGAGCCATCAGCCCTGAGGGATCTCAAACAGTAGATTTTCAGTTGATAGGAAAATACTTGGCCAGAAGTAAAGTAACTTGTCTGTCTGTCTGTCTGACTCACACACACCTCAAATTAAACTAAGAAACTGAACAGGGCTGTAGCAGAGTACATATGCATGGATCAGGTCAGAAACCCAGGTTCAGACAACTACTTCAACAGTTCCATAACTAGTTCCATAACATAAGGTATGCCCTTCCTTCACATAATTACTTAATGTACCCTGGAATCCCTGCCTTCTGCAATGAAACAAAATATCTGATCATGGAGATTCTTGGGGGAAACCCTTTTTTCATGCACCACTGCCCTATGGACCAGCAGGGCCACATCCACATTCATGACAGTAACTGCAATTCATTTCAGAATCCTGGAGGATGCAGAGCTGGTGTTTGGGTACACAGCTGGAGGGAGGCGTGGAAGCTGGCCATGTCCAATATGGCTGGTATCAACACTGCTAATGCCTCAAACAACAAGAAGGCATCTCAGCAGGTCTTCACGTGGTCCCCCTGCCTTGGGGACAACCTGCACCGTTGTGTGTGTGCCTGGAGCCCCGTCAAGGTAGACCAGACAGCACCTGCTTTCAGAAGGTCACCAAACATGTTCAGACAGCTGAAGAAGAAGCAAAAAGATTTGCATGAGCCCGAAGCCCAGACTGATTCATGATGAGCCGACACGCTGGGACTCATTGCATGAAATGGTGGAGAGACTTATAGAACAGCAGCAAGCAGTCTGTTAAGTTCTAGTGGATGATGGGAAGGAATGGCATCTCATGCCTAAAGATTACCACATTACAGTTCTTGAGGCTGTAAAAGAGGTATTGAGCCCTGTCAGCTCTTTCTGGAAAACACACCACTCTCGCCTCTGTCCTGCCCAATAGTTGGAAGGTATTTTCTACTTTGACAGTTGAGGAAAAAGACACAAAGCCTAAAACGTAAACTTAAAGAAAATATTAGAGGAGATCTCAGACGACGATATGAGGACAGGCATCTGCAGCTGATACTGAACACAGCCATGTTTTTCCACCTAAGATTCAAGGACAGTTTTATTACTTTAAGAGTGGAGGTTAAATAAAGACTTATGGACAATGTCTATGTAGAGGAAATAGGAGGCCAAAGTCGCCTTCCCCCTCTCTAGACAGCAAGCAACCAGCAACGAAAGCCAAAACAGATCTGAAGGGACGGTTAACAAGCATTCAGGGGAACAGAAAGAGTGAACATGGAGGATGCATCAGAAGGGGATGCAGACACAGCGGCCAAACTCAAAAGTGAGATCGATGGTATTGAATATCTATATCATATAGGTAATATAGGTATTATAACGTGTGTAACATGACATAACACTAGCTCAAATGATTGTTTAAGAAAAAACTATATTTAATGAAGTTAATTCAGTCTGTATCTTCACCTCCGTGTAGAACACGGAGGTGAAGATACTCGCTTTTTTTATAGTTTTATAAACTGCTCGTTTTTTGCTTTAATGAGCGTATCGTATAATACCACGGTGTGGGATGTGTGGAGCTTGATCTGGACAGCCGTAGATTTCGATGATTGCGTACGTGAGAGATGGGCTTCCCAGACAACTACAGTATAATGCTACGGTGTGTGTGGCCGTCTGGAGCGCCGTCTGAGCAGCGACTCAACTTATTATGATGTCCACGTCCGAGTGAGGGTGAAGCGCAGGTTCATATACAACGTTGCTCATTATGAAGCTCATACATAATGACATTACTAAAGAATAGGGGTGCACCGATTCCACTTTCAAAGCATACAAGAACTTACATTTGGGTACTTATTAAGAGTAAGAGATTTGAGTTCTTAATACCATTACAGTTTAAAGACCCAGTGAACGCACTGTTTTAATCTATGCTCAGACGGAGTTTCCCTTCCACAGCCGTAGTGTTAAGACTATATAGGTATAGAATATACTATAGGTAACCCTCGGAGGCGGACATCGTCGCTGCTCAGATGGAGGAGCACAAACAACACACCCCATGGCGTTATACAACAAGTTTCCGAAAAGCTAAACTCTCTCGGACACCGCAGTCCACCACTGCCCTGACAGAGACACATCCACACAGACCTCCGCTGCCCCTTGGTTGTGACGTCAGACTACCTCGGAAAAGGCAATCTGACGTCACAAAAAGACGTCATCTGCTGAGTTTGCAGCAGAGTGGTTCACATCGTGTTTTGGGAAGAATGGATTTTACTCCTTTTAGCCCTCTGTTCTCTAAATTGGGGACTTATTTCAGTGACATGATAAAATGGCGTAAATTACTATGTTGACGATCAACCAAGACAAATGACCATGTTTGAACTTTACGTAATGTTGCGTAAAGTGGTATCTGTCATTGCATTCACTAATATGTCATAAAGGTTGTATGGCAATATTGGCTGTACAATCATTTTTATATCAACAGACGCAATTCCAACGCCTGTGTTTTGCTGATCATATCATTTATTATCCTTCGTATAATATCTTTAGTTACTGTATTCCTAGGCATAGATTTTATACATAAAAAGAGGTTTCCCTCAAATATGTATACTTCAGTCAAGCCTTTGTTTAGACAAATATGACAGGGCCATTATGAGCGATATTCCCTACTATCAACATAAATATTGTGTAAGTGTTCACCCTATAGTTCTGAATGACTTTCTGGCTGCTTCTGGCATTAGCTAAGCCAAGGCTAGCAGATTTGCTGTTGTAGTTGTGATAAACACAGTACAATTAAGTACAACTAATCTGCTAGTATGTCCCGTAGTTGAGACTTAAAACATAATCTTGAACTGAATATATTAAGAAAGGCCCCTTATTGTCTTACATGTTGAGCATAAGCTATTCTGGAAACATGATGTGAAATTATTAGTTAATAATGTGCCTTTTGCAGTGGTTCAAGAGTTGAACCACTTGAAATGTATTTTCTACCCACATTTTTATGGGGTGGAGCTGTTGTGTACATATGCAACATCTACACATATTACCAAACTATACATCCCAAAACGTATCTGTGGAAACAGAGTGAAATGTTATTATGCATGTATTATTCATTCCGAATTTTGGGAAGCATAGTGAGGTTCGGCCCGGAGTCGACTGAAGGCTTTTTTTTAAGCAACCCATTACGCTCACCCTGCATTAGAAACGGAATAAACATGCTCATGTGCAGATTAAGACAAAGAGCTACGTGAATCCATTACTGTAATGGGCCAAAGACGTTCTGCAACAACGTGCAAACCATAGTCGTGCCGTGAGAACAATTCGTCTATATTTACAAATGAATATACGGATCCACAAATAGAACATTCTTCGGCAGAAAACGAGACAAACATCGATCTGGTCCAGGATGCCAGTACCAAACGGTATGGGCAATAGTAGGGAAATGTGTCAGTGACGGGCCCTGCTGCCACCAACATAAAGAGCCGGGCAGAAAACGCTCTGTAAACAGCCACCATCTGCAAGACCCCGAGAAACCAATGCACTTCTTCTGCGTGAAGGAGGCCATTTACACCAAGTTCAGACAACGTCTACACTCACGTCAATGGCTGATGCGTTTTCCCATTTTTATTCTTCTAATTGAAAACAGCCCCCTAACGACGCCAGCCACTCGCAGACCACCGTCGCGTTTAGACCTCGTATCACCACGTCGCTAATCATCTTATTGTGGATCTAAATAATCTCATCGTGAGGTTATTAAGCACCGATATGCACATCGGGTCTGGTTTTAGCGGTGTATACCTTCAGCATAGCTGGTCGCACGCAATCCGAGTTAACCCCTGGAGACTCGGGGGTACAACAATGAAACACATTTTAGTCATTTGCCAAAATGTTTGAACCCACCGCGATTAAACAATACAATGAACAACCCGTATTTTGACAAAGACGCATTTGGATTCTCACACATTCCCGTTTACGATTGTTTTGATGCGTTTGGAAGCCCTTATATTTGATTCATGCAATTGAAGCGATGACTGCTGGCTAACATGTCCGTTTTGGTCCACATATTGACGGCAAAGCTCTGCGATCTCATTGTCTGTGACGCTAAACAACATCGCCCGTCTCTAGTTATCAAGTCCGCACGACGACTAACCCGCTCAGCTGTCTCAATATGCCGCTGCGGGTTCAAATCGACCCCGATGTCGGCTAGGCCTCACGCATGTCCTCGGGCTCACCTGTCTCGCCTTTACCCCTCGGTTTCCACAGGCTCCCGGTTTACTGTCAAATCCTGAAGCGCTGCAATTGCTCCTCACAACCAGTCTCCGGCACCGGCAAACAACACAAAGGCGCTGATTGGGCCTCGACAAGCGTTCATCCCCTCGGTGCTGGCTCAGACAGAGACGGGTTATTGGTCGGTGGCTGTGTCGGAGACGCGCCCCTATTAAGGTATGTTGTTGTCTCTGTCTAGAAGGGAGGGGACGTGCGCCGTGCTGGCAGCACGAGGCAAACCTTCAACCATTGACTGTATTAAATGTCCTCCAACACCGAAAGATGAATGCTGGTCAGCCATATCAGCTCAAATTACATCCTAAAATGACTCAAGGATCTAACGTGAACGTAGGCTTCTCCCTGCGATTGACATAATATTTTACTATATATTTTGGGGAATTTGTTAAATGTGTGTAGGCCTATGTATATATTATATATTACATTATATATGTGATATATAATATAATCATTCATAATAATCAATGTATTTTATTGTATTTTTTCTTCAAAGTGATGCAACACACTTCTTTAGAACCAATGACCATCATAGAATGAGACCGTTTAGGCTTTTATCCATTCCATTGTTACCTTCTATACTAAATG
>OMLJ01120529.1:0-10432 GCA_900302595.1 Gadiculus argenteus | reverse complement strand
ACACACACACACACACACACACACACACACACACACACACACACACACACACACACACACACACACACACACACACACACACACACACACACACACACAGGTTAATACTAAATGAACAATCATCAGTCGAATCACAGTGTTGTTCATTCAGAAATGAGGATATCGCCGCTTCTTGACGCAGCACTCTGTGGCTTGTCCGCTGTGTGAACCCCTTTATATCGAAGCTCTGCCCTAACCAGACCCGGACCAAGAGTGTATCTGGAACCCACTGACATTCTTCAAATAGCACTGATATTTAGGCTAGAATGCAGTAGAATGCGGTGTGGTCGACCAATCGATTGGTCACCGAGTTGGTTGAATTTCAGTCCCAAAACATCCTTTCAATTGCAGAGTCACAAACCACAACTCAAAACACGAAATAATCCACAGGAACATGCTGGGAAGACCAAGGGTACTTGGATTTGACACTTCTGATTGGCGGCAGATCAGTCCTGTACCCTAGAAGATGTCCAGTCAAGAATGTGATCTTTTGAACAGGGACGATGTCCCACCTGTGGTTTGATTATGGTTGGGGTTTAGTTACTCTTTAATAAAACAGGCGTATGGCGATATGAGATAAGAAGAGCCTGCCTTTCAACAAAGCCAGGTCTGTAGCCTGAACCACTATACAGTGAGGCTTCAGCGTCGAACAATACCCCTAGCATGTAAGGCATATTAAGCTCATGCTGTAGTCAGCTATTGGCTCACCGGTCGTTTTTCAAGAAATAAAACAACCCCCCAACAAAACCGAACCCCTGCATACTAGTTTCACTGAGCAGGCACTGACTATTTCAGAACACTCGATTTGGCACTTCACTGACTGTTGACATGCTCTACACTCAATGATTTACAATCACAGTTTTTTGTAGGATCCAAGAACCAAAATGTTGTAGCGGCAGTAGAAGATGTTCAGGGGTTAATTTGGTCGACCTTTGTTTGGAGCCCAATGCGAATTAAATACTGTGATAATAAGACAACAAAAAGGTTTTGTTAGACCAGGTCTGGCTGTGTTAAGGAACATTTCCCCCAAGCAATGGCTCAATTATTACATGGGGGCGGACGTCATGACTCCATGTGGTGTATTTACTGATGGACCAAACCATTTCTTTCTAAGGGGGTGTTAACGTTACGTGCCTCTCAGTTAGTTTCATGTCTCTGGAGCTCATTTAGTTTCACCCAGTGACCTGGACTTCTCCCGCAGCGCAGTACCCAGCACAGCTGACGGAACTTCTTGCACATCAGTGCATGACGGCTTTTACAAGAGCTGCACCACTGTGCACTGGCCCTTTAAAGCCCTCCCCTGTCCAAAGGTCTCCTCAGTACGTGAGCCAGTTAACAGCACAGAGAAATGAATTGTTGTACCCAAAATAAGTTTTATTCTATTTGACAACAGCAAGGAACACGTTGATGTCCATGCACAGACAAAGGGTTCTGTGTGGTTCTGCACGTCGCTTAAAAAATACAATCTGTATCTGCATCCACCTAGTTAGAGCCAAACTCTATTTCACTAGCTTGACTGAGCAATCCCTCTGGGCCAACGCTGCTCTGGCAGGCAAATGTTCACTGAGCCGCACCCAGGAGGATTAATTCAGACCAATTTGTAGACGGAAACAGTAGGAGTAAGGCCTGCTCCAGAGGGTAATAGTGTCCGATCTATCACCCTCAATTGTCATTGAACAATGGAAGGGATCTTGCCTTTTGTAAATGGAAGGGAAGCCAGAAAAAAGGAGGTTTTAAGGAACACGTTCCAGGATTGGAACGATTTAAAACAAAACACTGGATTATGGGTTGAATCCAGGGTTGATTTGATTTGATTCTAAAAAGGAAAATAAATGTGCATCCTTCATTGTCTATTGTGTATTTTGAAAGTGTGGTCTACAGCATGATACTTTTATTTAGTATCATTGATTTCTAATATAGGGCTTTTACATTGTCAATAATGTCTTATATCAAGCTTTTATTTACATATTCTGGTTCAGAGTTCTACTATAAAGCATTATTTTGTTATAGTGGCCTATATGCAGCTTTTCAATTGAGGTGCTCTTACACAACGACAGTATTAAAAAAGTATCACAAAGTTGCTGTGGGCCGTAACCATGGCAGCGCTAGTGGAGTTCTATTATTTAACAATAAAAACCGACTCCACCAATTTGATTAACAAAACATAAATAGAGCAGCAAAGAACAACAAAACAATAACTCAAATCACACCAGCAAAACCATGCAACTGGAAAATGATAGTGGGCTATACAATCGTTTAGGTCTAAAAAATGTGGTTCCTGTTGGTTGTCAGTTGAGGTCATGGGTAGGTAGGGAATTTATTTTATTTTATTTTATTTTTCCAGTGGCAGCGAGTGATAGGTAGGACTCTTTTTTTTTTACAGCAGCAATGGTTACTCCAAGCATGTTGTATGCTTTTTTTTCGTTTTTTAGCATACTCTCGTACTCTCTGAAGTATGTGTTGCCTTTCCCATACTTGGTCGTAATGTAGATTCAGCTATTATTGTCACAGAGACAAACCACGCCTTAAAAAAAAAGCTTGGTAGGAATGCACTACAAAACCGACCAATCACAGTGTACTAATTATGCAGTTTTTTTTTCTCCAAAAAGCTGTTTGTTGCCGTTTAGAAAAGGCAGGTCTTCCTTACCTGCGATCATGCTGTCGGTGGAGGCAACTCTCTGCAGCACTAGCTGAATAAGGGCCATGTCCGTGCAGGCCTGGAGGTTACGGATGCTCTTCTTCAGGATGGCCGTGAAGATGCTCCACACCTCGGCCTGGCAGGTGGGCTCACACTGGTCGAGAAGCTCCACCATGCACACGATGCTCTCACACTCCTGGATGATGAAGTTCATCTCCAGGTCAAACTGCCCACCAACCAGCTGCAGGTGGGTGGGGAGAGAAAGTGGAGGAGTTGGGGTTGGGTAAGAAATAGGGAAACGACTCATTGCAAATAAATGGACACACTTATAGAACAGACTTCAAAAGGAAACTTGGATCACTGGTCTATCATTGGAGTCCATTCATCGGTAGTAGATCTGTGTTTGTGACTTTTTCATGCTTTTGTGGGTAGTACTAAACTGATGAAGGATCAGAGCTTAATCATGAAAGTAGAGTCAGTGACAGGGTGCAAGGAAAGGTCACATTTAGGTAACTGTGTGCTCTTTTCTATTCCAGCGTGTGGAAGTCCTTTTGACTTATTCCAAGTCAAAAGGTATAGAAAATAGTCATATTTACCAGTAATAATTAACTACAAACATATCAAAGAGATAGGAAGGGTGAAAAGGGTGATCTATCGCAGATATATAATGTCCATTTTGACTAGGAATAATTAAAATGAGCGATAGATATATTGTAATTTGTCATTGCTAGCCAGCCATGGAGACAGTTGTATTTTAACCTTGCACAAAAGAAAGATTAATGAAATAACAATTGTGTTGTCAACATCCTCAAAAGATAATGGCAATAAATAACAGTAGGAAAGGCAGGATGTGCCTGGGTGCCGAGGGTAAATCTGGTCAACACTATCTGCTAGAGACTGTCCCATTAAAATGAGGAAGAGCAGATTAACTGTATATTCGTGCAAAAGTGAAAAACAAATCCTATAGCGGCGTGGGTCGTTGAAGGGGTGGTCCATTCCAGATACAAAACTCCACCGTTAGCCATACATCCCATCAAACAAAACAGTGACCTTCTTTGGAAAAGAAAGAGCAGACTGAAATATACGCGGGGTCAAACGTTAGCACTTACGCCATCGGTAACAACAGAATCATCCACTCCAACCTCCTGGCTAATAATACGAGAGATCATTGATGGAGCCGTTAATAAAGGTCAGTGCCACGGGGTATGAAACGCCATCGACTGGCCACCTAACTTCATCATTAGCTCCGTCTTCCCCACCCCGCACACGCTGCCTTCCCCAGCCGGCCGGGCGGTCAGAGGAACAACGGCCAGACAGACTGATGTGTAAACGCGGGGAGGCGGGAGGCCAATGGACGGTGGTGGCCACTGATTGTGACAGGGCGATAACTGATTTATTGGCCTGGCGGGGTGGCCCCGCCCATCGCCATCCATCAGAGTCAGTTGTCGGCGAGCAGATAGAGTACACGGAGGGTGACGGAGGACGAGGCTTCAGAGCAGGCCGTGGTTTGACGTGATAAGAGAGATTGACCAATGGACAGATAGATAGATGGATAGATTGCAAGATTGCGATTTGAGGGGGGTCCGTTTCTGTAGAGGGCTTAATCACGCACAAAGGTCTGTATGTGGCGTGAATCTCCACATAAACAGACAAAGGTGCTAAGTTTTAGCACCTTTTTCTTGCACATTGCACCCGGTGTTTAAATAGGCCTGATGAAAAAGTGTGATGATGTTAATATTATGGATGAAAATGTGAGACTCCTGATGGGAAAATGTAAGTCGGGGAAATGGTAGCAATCACACTTCAATGTTAAAGTGCTAGTAGTAGTATGACACATTCAATAAGATATCAGGACGGAATATCTGCTGTCTTGTGTTTTTCCGCTGTCTGATCGAACTCATCTCTGGACTAGGGAGGCTTCCACACACTAGCTATGGAAAGAACCAGTAACTACTTCAACTTTCGAGGAGTTCTTAAAATGCAGACAGGTCATGAGTTAATCAAACAAGCCATTTCCCCTTCTTAACCACCCTATAAATCATTTTCAAGAGTATATTGATGCCGTTACTTTCATTGAGTTTCTCTTTTAAATTGATTTCACTTCATCTCGACTGCACTCATGGTTTAGCCCTACTGTTTTTTTGGAAAGCACTAATAAAAAGTCAAGCAATGTCAAAGTGAGGAGGCTCAACCGGTAAAGCTCCAGCAGGGCTAACTGGACAGAAGCCATTAAGGCTTCAAAGAAATAGGTTGCAGACTCTGACCCGCAGACAGATCAAACAAAGAAAGCTCTTGGTCAGACCGAAAACATATCTAAGATTGATCTTCATTGGCCAATCAATAAAAAAATAATGTATACTGCAATGTCCCTAGCAAATTTCTCAAAAGTTAGATTATTAATTATATTTCTAAAAGTTTATGGGATGAACTGCAGACCCCGCTGATCTGTAACCAAACACAGATGAAATGAAAAAATGGTAGTCTTACGAACGTGTTTCAAAAGCAGGCTTAAAATGTGCAACCTCAGGTCTTTGGGAATGGAGGGACCCAAAGGCTACAAGTACAGCCGCCTTTGGCTTCAAGTCTTCTTTGACTTGACGAAATAAGTTGTGTCAGAGTTCTTTGTAATGTTATACAACGGTCACCACGACTTCTATGTCGCCATCCCCACGACACACTCCACCATCCCTTAAAAGTCAAACCAAATCTAAAAACAACTATCCATTATGTCCTTGTCTTAACATCCACCTCCAATAAGGAGAAGGCAGACAACCCCATGATTGACACACAGTATAAAATCGGTGACAAGACGATCTCTAGCCAGGCTCGCGCTTACATTTACCCTCCTAAGCCAACGTCTCTGCAGCATCTAGACACCAGATCCCAGGCTTGGTAACCCTCCCTGGCTGCTCACCCCCAGAGGCCTGTCTGAATTAATCATGGCTGAGCAACCATGCAGCCACAAAACAACCCTCTTATAGTCCCAAACTGCAACAACACCATGGCTGAATAGGAAGGTAGAGGAGGAGGATAGAAGGCTGGGAAGCCAAGCCCACGTTTTCCTACTATTGCCAGAACTAAACCAGGAAGGATACTCGTTTGCTCTACTGCCAAGCTATTTCAGACGAGATGTTTTTGACAAAAAGCGGATTCATTTGCAGTTTGCGCATTATGCATGCATGTATCTGCAGCTGGTATGTTTGTGTAAGTCACTACAAGCTTTATCTAGCTCTAGCCCATTGCAGTTAAATGGACTTTATGAAATTGCAATTATTTAAATTGCTAAACCTACAGAGTCTTAAGTATTTAGCTATGAAGAGCATAAAGTTAAAACTTTATAGTGGTCAGTAATCTATCAATAGTGTGTCAGTTGGGTATTAACAAAGGCAACATTAGCTTAATAATCAATCCATCAGCTGGGATCAGCTCCAATATACAGAGGCAGTGTTGGTTCCCAATATGTGTGCCAATAGAGATGGGCAGCACATTAACAATATCTATATTACATTTTGTGCCAGTGTGCAAATTTTTAACTAAAATGTTTATCAAACCCCCCCACAAGCATTACACAGTACACATATGGTGCTCACATGAATGCATGTTGACCATATTATTATATAACTATCAGCAACATGCAACCAATTTACTGACTACAATGTTGGAAACAAGACATTGATGGCATGCAAATAAAATAAGGCACAAGCAAATTGTGAGGCACATAAGTAAAGCAAAAAAATAAATAAAAACATGTAAGTCTAAGGCTATACCAAGGCTATAATTACATAACTACTCCAGGGTCATCGCATATCCCCCACCCCCTAGAGTGCTTCTGCTTCATCTCCCTTGTCCCCCGGCCCAGCAGTGTTTGATGGAGACCGTGATGAGGACATCTCAGCTGTGACCTAGACCTTGGAGCCTGTAGGGCATCAGCTGCTTAGCTGTCTGACACACTCGCTTAGTATCTGAAATGTTGCTTACTACAAGTTTGGCAACTCCCTGAACGATCAGCATGATATGTTGTTGCAGGTCTGCATTTCTGCTCAGACCTGTGTCAAATCATGGTTAAACAGCCTGACATTTTGTTCACTGTTCAGTCAATTACGCAGCACCTAAAACCATGCAGATACCAATACCACTTAAAGTTCAGTTACATTCTGGTTACATACAGTAACAGAATTGTGATATAGGTCATTAAGAAGCAGGCAGGATTTAACAATCTAGCAAGCTCAATAATACCTAGGCTACACACATTGTGGGATTAACCCAGTATATTTAGGCTGGGGGTAAGCCTAGCCACTATCCTGGCCCTGTGAAGGAAATCCTGACCAACTAATGTCAAATAAACAAAAAAGCCTAACTCTAACCAAGTTTCTTGGTGTGCACATCTCCAGCGACCTGAGCTGGGGCCAGATCAATAAATGGCAGAGTAATGCGAGAAACATGAGTATTTGGGTTTCCACACAGAATTACACATGCATAAAAACAATTGTGAGGTAAGAGTATGCATGTATCTACACGTCGTGTGGGTCAGTGTGATATGGCGAGAGAGGCAGAGAGAGATAGTGCATGTAGAAAGACATTATGACAAAGCTCCTAGCTAGGGATGTAACAATACACAAAAGTCACGATTCGGTACGTACCTCTGTTTTTAAGTCACGGTTCAGTATGTTTATCGGTACAGCAGGGTTAAAAAAAATAGATTTGCCTTGTAATGTAATGCCTTACACACATGAAAATACATCAAATACAATTGAGGATAAAAAAACAAAGAAGTCCAAGACTTTTTTTCATTGTGGTCCTAAACACAAAGCAGCAGGACAGGACAATCATAACATTTTCGGTGCGAATATGCGTATTGTTACGCCCCTACTCCTAGCCATTTGATGCGCGGGGTTTGGGACAACGTTATCGCCCGACTTTGTGCTGCAATCATTTCCAGTGCATTGCAGTTGAACATGCAAACATTAAACTGAAATTAGCAGTGGACACCACTTTTTCACCAGTATTTATGGGCGTTCCAAGACCATGTTTTGTAAATTATGGGAGACGAAGAGGGTGAAATTCGACCCAAACCTCGTTCCAACACCAAATTACGCAGCAAAGAAGTCACACCAACGCCTCCACTTCCTGTAAGACAGCTAGTCTACCACCTTCTGCAGAGGCACTGTTGAGACCGTCCTGGCTGACATCTTTCAGAGGCATTGTGCAGGAACCCTTCCACCCATCACTGACAGTTTTCCAGTTTTCACAGACAGAGAGTTCTGCCTTCAGGCAAAAGGTTTCCCAGTATCAGAACCAGCTCTGCTAAGTTCTGCAACAGCTTCTTTCAACAAGCGGGCAGACTTCTGCTGCCATCCACTACTTTTGGCCCCCTACCCCCACATAATTATTTATTTTATGTCTAAAACTTTAAACACCAGCAGTCACACCATGCCACAGACTTGCCTTTGTATTTATTTGTTGTTTTTTGTAATTGCGTTCTGTATTTATTGTGTTTTGTGACAATAGGGGCACTTTCAGCCCCTTATTCAGTGAGAAACTACATTTTGTTAGGATGTATATGGATGAATGACCATAAACTTGACTTACTTTTTTGCCAAACCCCACATACATAGTACTACAGTATTTACCTGTGTTTGCAGAGGTGATGGTGGAGGAGGATGATATAGGATATGCTACTTGTAGAGGGCATAGGTGGAGGAGGTGTGTAGAAGACATGGGGGAGGAGGTGTTGCTCATATGAAGGAAGATCTGTTTCTTGTAGGGGTATGGGGGGGGGGGGAAATGTTGCTCATAGGATTGAATGAAGGAAGAGCTGTTGCTTGTAGGGGTATGTGGGGGGAGGAGGTGCAGCTAATGGAGCAGGAAGGCATGTGTTGCTTGTTGATGCTATGGCTAAAGGGGGTGTCTGTTGTAGAGTATACGGGGGCAGAGTTGTTTATACAGGGCGAGGGTAAATAATAAGTGAATAAGTTATAGTAAGGAATTCAAACCTTTCAAGCTCCCACATTGTCTTACCGGCTGACCAAGGTGGATTTAATTACTGTTAACCTAGTAGGCAAACTCTGCTAACAACAAGGCTTAACAAGGCTTTTCTGGGGGGTTGCCCCTCTTACAACGTCAGGGTCAGCTACACAAGCTGGTACAGAGATTGTAGCAATTTATGTCTTAATTATCTGCCAAAAGGGACAAGGACACTGCAGCCTGGAAATATTTTCATCCTGCAATAAGATCACATCCTTCTTCAATAGTATACTATACCAGTGGAGGCTTCTCCAGTGAGGAGAGTGAGGAAGATCCTCCTCAACATTGTTGAGAATAAAACATTTAGATTGCCCAGACTACTGTAATGAATTAATTCCCTTAAATATGACTACTCGAATGCCTTTGTACATGTAATGTTTGTTTCTCTGGGTAACGGGACATTAGCGCCCACTATCGCCTATTTACCTATTTATTATTTCAGGGAGGAACGTCCTCCCTCAGACTACGCACACAATCATTACTTTCTCCGGTTTTACGAGCGGTCGGTGGAATGAGTGGCGGTCAACGAGAGAGGAGGAACGACCTCCTGTGAGCGGGCGGGACTAGCTCAGGAATCTGAATCGCCTATAGGCCAAAAATAAGGAGTACTGCCAGCTCTATGAACCAATAAGCAGGAGCCCTGGCTGGGCTCAGCGTTGCCAGATTGGGCAGATTATCCACCCATTTGGGCTACTTTTAACCACGTTAGGTTGGAAAAATAATTATTTGGCGGAATATCTGCCTAATCTGGCAACACTGTCTAGGCTACGAGAATAAACCCGCTCTGCACTGCAGTGCAGCTCAGGCTGCACTGTAGTTGCTTTGTTGCATTTTGTTTTTTGCATTTTGCATTTTGTTGCATTTGTTGCATTGTGTTGCTGCACTGTAGTTTCAGTCATTGAGGGCAATAGGCCCAATGATAGTCCCGGATTTCTTTATTTAATTTTACAAATTAAGAGTAGGCCTGATTTTACTTATTGTCTTTGCATCCTTTCCTTCGGCCCTTGTACTCCATTTCAAAGACATGCTGCCCACCAGCTTTCAAATTACAATGCTTCCACTGGTGGCTTTGTATCAATTTTATTCAGATAATTATCCCTCCCTGCTATTTTGTAGTTCCCCAAAACACCCTGAAACAACTCGAGTCTCACATACTTATGTCATCATACGCCACTCACAGTGAAGCAGGCCAATGTCAACCAAGCGCGCAGTCCGTCCCGCCACTGGTGAATATATATATGCAAATAAAACCTCTATGACTGTGTACAGGAAACAAGGCTACATTGTAAGTGTCATTGCAGACTTTCATTGTGTGGTTAAAGCTGACCTCTTGTATTATTTACATAAAAGTCCTCTCTGCCAGCGCGTGTGGTTCTTGTTACAGGACACGAGGTGACAGTAGTCCATGGCCCATGCAGTGCCGTTCCTCACTGGGGGCCCGGGGCACGGGGACCGTCTTGTTGTCTGGACAGCGTGTGCCGCGTCGAGGACGAGGCAGCGTCGTGCAGCAGCAGTCCCCCGGTCCCCCGCGCCTGGAACCAGCTGGGTGCCCGTCTACCCCTGTCACAAAGCCTTCCTCTCTTCTGCCCCGGACTGATGCTCACCACAATGACTTCTGCAATCTCTCTCTCTCTCTCTCTCTCTCTCTCTCTCTCTCTCTCTCTCTCTCTCTCTCTTCCATCCCACCGTTTCCCTCTCTCTATCTATTGGGTGGTTGTCATGCTGGCGATG
>OMLJ01120394.1:0-17314 GCA_900302595.1 Gadiculus argenteus | reverse complement strand
CAAAATAAGTGACTTGTATATGGACGGAAGTGTTGTATCTTTTTCCGAACTGTTGCAAAAGTTCAATTTGGAGCGTACAGGGAACTTTTGGAAGTACTTACAAATTAGAGACTGTATCACTAAAGGGAATTTCATGCAAGGTCAGAATCCATTGATGGACTTTCTGGACATGCCTGGCCCAGTGCACAAGGCATCTGGGTTCTATAAGTTATTTACAGGGCAACCTGGAGGCTTGTGCAACAATTTAAAGGAGATTTGGCAGAAAGACTTAGAATGTGAATTCAGTGCAGAGGAATGGTTGGCAATACTGTCAAACACAGGAAAGTATATACGGGAGGCCAGAGGAAAATTTATTCAGTACAAGTTAATACACAGGTTTTATTTTACCCCTTCTAGACTCCATAGGATGGGTTTACTGACCAATAACAAATGCTGGAAATGTCATACAGAGGTAGGGACGTTTGTACATGTACTCTGGGAATGTAAACTGATAAATCCATTCTGGGGAGAAGTCTTAAAACACATGGAGAAGGGTCTGGGTATGACAATACCTAAATCTCCGAGGCTGTGCCTATTGGGGGACCGCACAGAGATACCGACGGCATCAAAGTATGACCTCGCTGTAATAAAGGTAGGTATTGTATCAGCCGCTCGGATTATTTTGAGGCTTTGGAAAAGCACAACTGCTCCGGAATGTAGGCAATGGCTGGAACTTATGTCGGAGATAGTGTCCTACGAGCATATGTTAGCCAGAGTTGATGATGCAAATGAGAAAGCTAAGAATTCGTGGGACCGTTTTTTTGCCTTTGGAATTGTTAGTGTGATATGATGGGGAAAACATACAGTTGGAGTGCCTGATCGGCTGATGTTAATTTCTTTTATTTTTTTCTTGTTGGTTTGTTGGAAAGTCACTTGTGATCGACTCTGGGACATACTACTGTACAATGCCAATGCTGTCTGTTTTGTTTGTTTTATTCTGATTGAATAAATAAAAAGTTGAATTATAAAAAAATAAAGGTATTTATTTAAGATATTTATTGCTTAAGATTTGCTGATGCTGTGTCGAGGTCTTTTGTGTTTTTTGCACTCAAGTGGTCGGCTGTTTTAACTCTTGCAATTTAAACTAATTAAAAGGTGCGTAAACGCCACTCAGAGGTGCGTAAACGCTATTTCCAAAATTCCAGAGGTGGGTAAACGGCGTTTACATGCATTTACCCACCACTACAGCCCTGGTCACATGATAAGCCGCGTACCCACTAGGGGTACTTTTCCCGTTAGGAACCTTTGTGGGTGTGGTTTGGAGAGAGGATCCGCCCAAGATCCGCCCCTCAGGACTTTTTTGAGCGGCTCAGAATGTCCTCCAGTAGAGGAGGTGCTTTTCTGAGCCGCTCGTAGCTCGTCGACGCTCCGTTGATAAGCCCCTGTGGTGCGTTCGAGACGACTGGGAGCTACCGCGTGGGCGAAGCAACAAAAAAAAGTTGTGTACCCACTAGGATTTTTTTGTTAGGTCGAAAAGTAACGTCAACATTTATAAGGGGCCGTTCCTTTTTTATGGAATGGGCCACTGTTGGCCACACAAAAGTTAACGCGTGAATCTATGGGATTTATGTGAAAAATTACCACTATGTCTGTCCCCCCAGTTAAAAAATCTCTGATTCACGTCTCCGGTAACTAAGCAACCCCAGTGCATTCGGTTGCTAAGCAACTGATCAACACAACTTCTTTTTTCGTTGTGGCAAGTCGCGGCCTAATAAGCTCGTGATTATTAATTAAATTATTCTTCATTCATTATTAATTAAATAATCCCCTTCAGGGCGCAGCAATTACACCTCCACATCAATATAGGTAAGATAAGATTTATTGCTTAAGATTTGCTGGTGCTGTGGCGACGTCTTTTGTGTTTTTTGCACTCAAGTGGTCGGCTGTTTTAACTCTTGCAATTTAAACTAATTAAAAGGTGCGTAAACGCCGTTTACCCAGAGGTGGGTAAACGGCGTTTACATGCGTTTACCCACCACTACAGCCCAGGTTAAAACCAAAGACTGTATCAATATTAAGACCCTGTGATGGCCCCTTGGATGTGCAAATTGATCTAGCTGCGTCTGGGACACCTACGTCATCAACTTTGGGCGTGAACGAAGACCCGTGCGAAAGAGGGAGGAGTCGGCTTGTGTAAAACGGGTTGCCAGTTCAGAATCCGTTAACCCGCATATCCGTGTGTGAAGAGAACCTTTGAGTAAAAAAAAGCCAACTTTCCTTACTTCGACAACATCTCAGCTGTATCGGATACAGAATCTTATGTGGTTTCAAAAGCATTGTCTGCCAAGGTTTTTTTTTCTTTCGTACCAGGACCCCAAGAGGTGTTGACGGTCCCTAAAGGGGGAGGCTTTTCCGTTTATTTGGCAACCTTTCCCCGGGCATTATCAGCGCTGCGCAAGTCGGGTCACTGAGGAACGAATACAATATTAGAAAGGTAATATTTGATCATCTACCTTACACATTACGGAGTTGTGTCGTTGACTACTATAAAATAACAATGGGTCCAATTAGGAAAGTGTTTGTGTTTGTCCGTGCACTTAGTTCCGTAACCATGCCAGAGCTAACGAACGAGCTAACGTGGTTAGCATGTCGGTAGTAGTGTGGCGCAGGCCGGAGGCCGCTTTGTTCTAGGGTGCGGTAGTTCTAGCACGCGGTTCTATTTGATATCCGAAACGGGTCAAATATATCGTAACGTTATTGGAAGTAAGCGTGAAGTGAAGACACTATACACGTTTGTATTACACACGTGATTGTATTCAATGTTTAACTGTGACTTTGTGTTGAAAGGCCTGTGACCGATCATGGCAGAGGAGGGATACGTGGTTCGCATAAGGGGGCTCCCATGGGCTTGCTCAGTAGATGAAGTGCAGAGGTTCTTCTCTGGTAAGATTTTTTTTCTCACCCTTTTTAATATTACATTGTGAATGTGTCATCAAAGGTATTTTGTATCTTTTTTTTTAAGTGTTCAAGTTAAAAAAAACAACCAATCTCTCAAATCCAGATTGCAAAATTACAAACAATGCCACAAGCATCCATTTCACATACACAAGAGAGGGAAGACCCAGCGGGGAGGCCTTTGTGGAGGTGGAGACTGAGGATGACTTGAACATTGCTGTGAAGAAGGACAGAGAAACCATGGGTCACAGATATGTCGAGGGTATGTATGCCTGTTCACAACTACACTCACCTCATTGATTCTTGAAATCACACCTGAGGGAATCATTGAAAAAGTGTCTGAATGTATTATCGATACACTTCTAGTTTTCAAGTCGAACAACGTTGAAATGGACTGGGTCATGAAGCACACCGGGCCAAACTGTCCCGAGACCACCGGAGATGGGCTGGTCCGCTTACGGGGTCTTCCCTTTGGCTGCAGCAAGGAGGAGATTGTCCAGTTTTTCTCAGGTATACATCAGTCAGGCACACTGGTTTATTTATGTATAGTTTCCTTCGTGGTTCGGTCAATGAGAGATCTTGGTCTCCGCTCTTTGTTAAACCCTCTGAGCAGTTTTACATCGGAAGTTAATGACCTTTTCAGAAATGCATACCATCTTACTCGTTTAAGCTGAAGTCAAAAAATACTCTGTATCAATGATGACAAGGAATCGAATTTGCACTTGAAACGAAAGCTTTGCCTCAAAGATGGGGGTCTTTTTTCAGGTCCTCATCTTTTCCTTTTCACAACCATCTTTGGAACAGACATACATCACTCGACTCCAACACTTACATAAACTTTCTGAAATAAGTAATTCTAGTTTACTTTGTTAATTTACTTGCTGGTTTTATCTCCCTTTTTTGCATTTTCCTCACGACACTGGCAATATAAAATGCTTCGAGCATGCACAGAATCGAGCACTGTAATTGAACTCGCACTCAAGCCGTAATCCAAACATCCTCCTACACAACTTCAACGATGGCATGCCCTCTCACCTGCCGTCCTTTCCACATTTTATACGCTTCTTCTATCCTCTCATTCTTCTTTCCACCCCAAATGACCTTAGGATTTACAGTACCTAATTACTTAACCTGACCAAGTCCCCAGTAAACGCTCACCTGGTATGTGTGATGATGTGTAGAGTTTCCTTAAGTTTTCTCTCGTCTGTAGAGAAAGTGATCTCTGTGATTGGGCATGTGATTTAATGTGTCCCCCGCTGGGGTTATCTGTCCTTGGGTTGAAGGGTTGGAAATCGTGCCAAATGGGATTACATTGCCGGTGGACATCCAGGGGAGGAGTACGGGGGAGGCCTTCGTGCAGTTTGCTTCACAGGATATAGCTGAAAAGGCTCTAAAGAAACACAAGGAGAGAATAGGGCACAGGTGGGGATGGTTGGTTGGTTGGCTGGATAAGTTGCTTTTCTTATGGTGTGCACTTTCAACACGTGAACCCTAATGAAGAACTTGACGCTACATTTAAACTTGGATATGGTAAGACTAATGCACAACACATTTCTATAAGGACCAATTATTAATCATATTCAAACACGCATATATTAAACGCATACTTACTGCCATGTTGCAACAAGTTATGACATAGTCGCCATTTTATGGGAAAGTTAATGCTCTGGCACCTTTCTGGTTCAAGACAGAATTCTTTGGTTTTAGAGCACATGGCAATTACTGTAATTACCACAACGACGATGCCTCGGCACTCAATGGTATTTGAGGTTGACAATTGGGAGTCTCACAGGTGGTAAAGTCAAAAGGGCGGCAGTACTCAAGGACATGGAGCCCACTGTTTCCAGGTAATGCTTATAGTGAGTTGCAGAAGGGCCCGGGCTCTCTGTTTCCCTTGAACCAGGAAAATCGCTGTCATGTCACGGACACAGGATCCGCTAATACTGCACAATACTTATAACTGCATCCTTCAGGTAACTATAATAAAAGTGTATCAGCAAATAAAGCCCTATCCAACTCTGGACACTTTGGTTCCTTAATGGTTCATACTGTGACACCAAGAACAATTTCTAGCACAATTTCTTCAGTATTAAGATAATGCAGCCTCTTCTTGAAGGAGCGCCGTCCATTTGCAGAATGTTTACTGGGGTGTCTGTATGCTCCCAGGTACATTGAGATCTTCAAGAGCAGCCGCGCCGAGGTGCGTACCCACTATGAGCCCCAGAGGAAGCCCATGGGCATGCAGCGTCCCAGCCCCTATGACCGTCCCTCGGGTGGCTCCCGCGGCTACAACATGATGAGCCGTGGCGGATCGTATGAACGCATGCGCCGCGGAGGCTACGGAGGAGGAGGTGGTGGAGGTAGGATTCTGTAATGGCTGCACTTCCAACTAGTTACAAATGATTGCCTGCTATACATCCTGCGGTGTGTATGATGAACGGGGCAAGCAAGCCTTCATGTGGTCTGGCGCTAATCTTTATGATCTATGGTATATCCAGGTGTATCAGATGGACGCTATGGCGAAAGTAGCTCCTCTTTCCAGAGTACAACGGGACACTGCGTTCACATGAGGGGCCTTCCATACAGAGCCGCAGAGACAGACATTTACAATGCAAGTCACGGCATATGACGCCTTCAGAGCTTTTGTTCGTACTCCTGTCGCAGTTGCATCATATTTACAGTTTGACGTCTCCCTATTACCTCCCATAGTTCTTCTCCCCGTTGAATCCGGTGCGGGTCCATATTGAAGTGGGTCCCGATGGCAGGGTGACCGGGGAGGCGGATGTAGAGTTTGCCACGCACGAGGATGCAGTCGCAGCGATGTCCAAGGACAAGGCCAATATGCGTGAGTGTGCCGTAATGACGGCGGCTATCCTCGAGGGATTCCGGGTCTCTGGCAACCACTCCATGATTCCAGATTAAATCTGTCTTGAAAGTAGGGTGTGTCTTTGTCCCCTTCTAGAGCACCGTTATGTGGAGCTGTTCCTCAACTCAACATCCGGAGGAAGCAACGGTGCCTACAGCAATCAGATGATGGGTGAGAATGACCCAAAGTTCTTAAAGTCGTTAGGGGCCTTTTCATTATCGATCAGTCTTGTGCAGTCACTCTAAACTCGTGGTTGTCCTGTTTTTTTTCAGGTAACCAGTCCTCCTACAGCGGAGGTCAAATTAGCTCTGGCTACTCCAGTGGATACAGTAGCCAGGGCAACATGGGAGGCTACAATGACTACAGTGAGTGTCAACTACGCAATGCCCGGGCTGTGGCATATAAAAACATTTACTGAGACTTCTACCATCTACATCGTTCCTCAGAGGCACAGCCTCCCCTGAGAACATTTTGGTCACTGAGCGTACATTGATTTATTTTTTTCCCGTGGCTCGATTGAGCATGTTCTCTCTCTCGTTAGGTAATCAGGGTGGAATGGGCAGCAGTTACTATGGAGGTGGGGGAGGAGGAGGAGGAGGAGGAAGCAGAAGTTCCATGAATGGACATGGGGGAGGATGGTGAATGTAGAGGGCGTGGTTGGTTTGTGTCTGTCTTATGATTTATTTTTTTGAATGGCTGTTTGCTGGACGTTACTGGAGATGTAAATACACCAATACATGGCCGGGGGCACCGAAGGGTGGTCTAGAAAACGGAATAGGGACTGGATTTGTTTTTTAGTGTTGAGGATTTTGCTACAAGGAGTTTACAGAACAAAGCACCATTGTTTGTTTTTCCTTTATTTTCTTTCAAATTGGATACTTCAAACTATGCTTAACTTTACCAAGAAGTCTTTTCATTCAATATAATTGCTGAAGTTATCCTTATCCTTTTTGCATTGACCATTTTAAAATGAGAACCTGAGTGCATGAACAAACTAATAGTTTGTAAATATGTCTGGAATCCTGTTTAATCCCATACCTGGTTTAAGCTTTTTATTTGGGGATCGTTGTTAATGTGAAGCTACAACCTAACCTAGCTGAAGATGTTTTTCTAAAGGTGTACATGCTGTTAGGCCAGAGGCTTCTTCTAGAGGGCTACAAAGTTAAGTGTATCTGAACTCTTGCTAATGCGACTGTTTCTACTGCTTCAACTACCATTTGTATTTCCTGTGCACAAGGTTAATAAATTGGTCTTGATTCATTGAGTATTGACAAATGTCATTTTAATTCCAATCAACCACTAGATAGAAAATGTCAACATGCCAGCTATAAGAAAATGTCCATACGTTTGCAACAAATGAACACATGGAAAACAAGTTTACAGAATGAGGGTAAGGTTTTTTAGGGGTTTGATTTAGACTAAAGTTTCGATGCAGTACATAGGTTGCTCATTTCAGACTACTCATCTGCTGTGCTTGAAACGCGGATGGAAAAATCCTGGCCTGAAAGTGTATTAAGAGTTATAAAATGTTATCAACTGACAGCAGTAATGTTAATGACACGGGTTAAAGAAAAGCTTAATAGCTGATGGTGATTGTTAAGTGACTTTCCTGTTTTCTTACAACTTGTGAGCAATGTACAGACCGTTGCAAATATTAAACTAAACCTGGTTTAGGACTGTGCAACTTCAGCAATTTTATTCCATGTAATACATAAAACATTCTTAAACCCTACAAAAAAAAGAGTCCACATAAAATGGTATCCATAAGAGATGCCTTGCAAAAAAAAAATCCAATATTAAAACAAACTTAGTGTACCCAAAATCATGGTGACGAGTAAAAATCAGTGTTACACCGGGTATTTAAACGAGTCGTAGAAAGCCTCGGTATGAAACTTGGATCTCTGACTGCGTTGTCAGGAGGTGCCCGTGGAGGAGCTTCTCTGCAGTAGAAGGGAGTGGCAGATGTCACAGACGCGCACAGGCCGCGGGTACGATGGCAGCGCCAGCTCATTGGCGGAGCAGGTGTTGCAGTAGATGTCCCCACAGTTCCGACAGTGGTGCTGCAAACAATGAGGATTATAGTAGTGCAGACCACTGACCAAAACAAAAATAAAGAGGAAATGGTGATTGCCGTTTACCTTCCTACGAGAGATTGAGAACTCTTTCTGGCAGTGCTTGCACTCTTTGGCCTCGTCGTCTTTCAGCCAGGCGTGACCCTGATTGAAGAGTAACATGAATACCGTTCACCAATCCTAGACAGGACAGTACTTACCATTGATGTTAGAATAAGGATTTATCATTAAGATGGCACTCATAGTAACACAAACCGGGGTTCAAAATTTGAACTACGTACTGCACATCTGAGTCTAGTGTGACTAGAGACTCAGATGTCTAGTTTAATGCTCTTCACATAGTTAACATTTATACTTATTTTAATTTAATTTATATCATTTCCCTCCCTTGTACTTCAACCCAGCCATGGATGTTTTCCCTTTGCAACAAAAATATACAGACAAACTAATTTCCAGGTTTGTTTGTGTGGTAGCGTCCTGGAACATTAACCTTACTTTGCTACAGCTGAGTTGTTATTCCCTCCGCACCTCCGGTCAAGGTTGTGGTGCCCTTACGTTAAGCATCATTTTAGCAACCAGGAATAACATCAGATAAACTTTTTTTTTTACCTTGAGGGCTTTATTGACCTCCTTGAAGTCCTCCATCTTGAGCTTAGATCTTCAGGAGAGAACAGAAAAACATGTCCATGAGGGTATCGTAGATGTCCGTAAGGGTAAAGTATGTAGGGATACAATAGCCCAAAGGAAAGGGGTGTAAGAATGGTACAAACTGGCTGAGGTGCAGGCCCATCTCCTGTAACGCTTGTTCCTGCTGCTCACACCTCTGCTGAAGCTTGGTCTTCTCCTGCTTCAGGTCTTTCAACTCCTACATGGCCAAAAGAAGAATTTAATAAAATCAGGTAGATTAATATTCATACTTATTATATGACGTGCGAGATAGAGTCCAAATATGGGTTTTTAGAGTGCAAATATAGGGCGATATTACACGGGTCAACAACTGATTTCACAGCTGCGCCAGCGCGCGGTCAAACGACAGTTAAACGCGGCAGAATAAATGGTGGAAAACTCATTCTTTCCTTGGTTTATTTGTTGTATAATAAATAATTTATCCCAGACTCGACAAAATACGTCAGACTCGTAAAAATATCCAGCCGTACTGAATGACTACCTGTGTAATAACCTATATATATATATACATATACATACAAAAATGTCTTAATATAAACATAGAATGACGGGCAGCCTTGGCAATCGCCATGGGGCAGGGTATGACACGTCTAAACCTATGATTCCAATGGACTTTCCATCTTGTGGGAGTGTCCATGACTCAAAACATAATCAACTGAACGTATGTTTAAAGGGAGGAGGGCAGACTGACCGTATGCAGCCCCTGAAGTTGTTGCAGCTGTGTGCGGAGCTCTGTGCTGTTGTCCTGCTCCCTCTGGAGAGCTCTCTGCAGGCTCTGCCTCTGCTGCTTCTCACTGCACAGCTCTGTCTCCAGTCCCAGCCTGGGCACAGAGGAGGACCCCTCAACGCTACAATAACAACTGGAATATACAATCCGCTCAATGCCACAAAACTATGGAAATTAGTGACTGACAAACTTATCAGATGGACTTTGAAAGGCGATATAGGTGACTAAATGAGGAAGCGTTTGTTATTTTTAGCAAACTTCCTTATAGGCTCCAAGGGTATTCACCTCAGTGTGTCCAGGTCAGACAATTGTTTCTGCAGAGTTTCTGCTTTGCCCTCCAGCTCGGACCTCATGGCTTCATCGGACTGGTCGCATTGCGTACGCTCTGACTCGGACCTCTGTAGTCTAAAAAAAAATACAGACCAAATAAAACGACCCAATTTTGATCATTTAGATAGACTCTTTCAAACGTGTATATTCCAGACTTTAATGTAGAGAAATGCCCGCCTCTGCTCAAGCTCTATCATGGATCTCTCCATTTCACCCATCCTCTCCTCCAGCTGGCTAGCCTCCTGCTGTTTCTTCACCGCCTCTCGCTGCGAGTCCTGTAGAGAAACACATGACGTGTGGGTGTCCCGTGTGTGGGTGGGGGGTTTGTATCTCCAGACAGGAAAGGCAGCGCTGTGCGTGTTGGGATACCTGCGCTTTGTGGAACATCTGCAGGTTAAGGGTCTTGACTTGGTCCAGTTGGAGCCGCAGGGCTGCCAGCGTGTCCTGTTTCTCATGCGTGTCTTTCTCCAGAAGCCTCATGGCCACCTCCATCTCCTGCTTCAGTCCCACTTGCAGCTCCAGCTCCCGCTCCAACTCCTTATATAATGCACACACACACCCACTGTCAGTTCTGAGCTCTGACTCCAACCTAATAAACCAAATCCATCTGTCCAACCAGGTCATCTCACCCTTTAATCTCTGTCTTAATACATACAGGCACAAAGGCATACACCTTGCACAAAGGCATACACCTGTGAGAAGAGTTTCTATAGTCTTTAGTCTATTAGACTAAAAACATTTTGACCGTATAGACGAGGAGAGCTGCTACCTAAAATGTGTCACTCAATGTTAATGAATAACAGTACTGCCATGTTATGCGTTTGTTCTCCTACATTTTATAAAATGGAAGACTGGTGGTCAAATGTTGTACTTTAGCATACGGTATCCGACCTGCCGAATGCGCTTCTCTTCCTTGTACTGTGTCCACACAACGGTGTACATTTCATCCAGGCCCTGGCGGCTCTGTTTGTACGTCTCCAGCTCTACCTGGCTGTCCTGGAGAGTAACCTGGAATCAAACCGCACAACAGTGAGAAAACATTCTTTCAGTTCCAATGGATTGCATGCAAACACTAAAAGGGAGAACAATGGAAAACTAAAAAACACAGATCACCTCTTCCTTCCTCTGGCTGGACTGCAAGATAACCTCATTCTCTTGTTTCAGGGTATGCTGTTCTTCACACAAAGAGTTGATTCTATCTGTGGCTGCAGTTAACTGGAAAAATAACACCCACATTTGTGTCGTTACCCCAAAGGTGAAAAGCATTTTCTTTTATTGTTCACTGGGAAATTAAGCATTGGTCCTTGAAGGGATCCAAATCCAACTAAGCCATTGTTATTGGACTATGGCTCAGTTGGATATGTTTAAAATAAGACCCACCTCATCCACCAGTTTGTTGTTGGTCTTCTCTAGCGAGTCCATCTTGGCCTGGAGGTCACTAACTGTGCCACTCAGGTTGCGATTCAACTCCTCAACATAGTGCTTCTGATCCAATATGGCGGTCATCTTTGACTCACTGGTATTTGCAAAAGAGGTAACTGGTGGTTACACTTATTACTTCTAACAAGCCATCAATATAAATCAAGTCAACAAATATCACAATGCCGTTGAGGTAGGACACTCACTCCTTGGGTGTTTCAGTGTTGGCAGTATCCTTCAGGTACAGGGAGAAGTCAATGACTGCCACCTGTTAAACGTAAACAATGACTAAGATTAATCAATTCTGTCCATCCCGTTCCACCCAGAGGAAGTTCACAGTGACTGCTGTAACCAAAGCAATAGACCTCTGAAGAATATGTTCCACCTCCGAGGCTCCGGTTTTGGAAAAAGTGTGTAGTTCAAAAGGTGATGCAGCTTTTACTTCTTCGCCACCTACAGAGTTTGTTATGTACGATCGTTCAAAAACCTGTGTTATTTCCCATAGACATTTGACAGAGGGAACCAGAGCCTCAGAGGCGGGACCTATTCTTCAGAAGTCTATGCATAAAGTATGCTTCTTTGTCCATCTCTCACCTGAGAGTCCAGATCCTCCCCTTTGATACAAAGGTTTGCGTCAATGACATTGAGGCCAACCAGAAGTCCTACAATCACAGTCCCCTCATCTTCTAGTATTAATGACCCCGGTTCATAGAACTCACTGCAAAAGAAGAACAGTGTCAAGTGACGATAATGAAAGAGCAGACAGGAAGGCATACAACACATCAACAAGGGGGTGGGGGGTCTCATAATATAGGAAATTGGAATGTGGAAATTCTTATCAAGTCCAGATGCTGGAAACCTGCATCTCACCTCAGGAGATCTTTGCGATCCAGCAGGGCTTTCATATAATCTGCCAACTTTTTTTGCATGAGAGCCAAATGTAGCCAGGCTCTCCCTCGACCTAAACCTGTCCTGGAAAGGGAGAGGCCAAATTAAGAGATTAATAGATTGATTTAAGCAGCAGCAAGATAATTGTGTCCATGTTACAACTCACTTAAGACTAGGAAGGTCTCGGGCACTTGTGGTTATATCAGTGGACTCTGGACACAACTTCTCCACCAGTTCCAGAGGCCCCCAGATTGATTTGCTCTGGCCAATAAATGACTTCTTTGCTGGCAAAATACAAAAAGGTAAAGGGCAATGAACGTGGAGTGGTGGTTGGTTGTTCGCTTGAAAATTCATGGCAAGAAACAATGCTCTTTATTTCTTTACAGTCATGTCTTACCTTTCAACCCATGTTTTAGACAGCTCTCCAGAACAACAAAAAACTGCTGCAGTGGAGGGTACTCAGAGTCCAAAGTTCTGCCCAGACTCAGAGAGGATTGGATTAATACTTTAATACTAAGCTTCATCATGCTGAGAAGGTTGGACCTCTCTATCGACATGGGGCTTTTAGTTGGCAAAGCTGAAAATGATACAGTCAGAAGAGTTAAAAAAAAAACTTTTTTTTACGAGCGTTATAAAGTAAGAATTTAAACAGAAAGTACAAAGAAAAGTCATACAATCATATTTGCAAGCGGGGAGCCACGGAAGTGCTAATTCATTAGGAGCCATGAGATGCAATCGGTCAAGTCACTGAGACCGCCTGACAGCTTATAATGCGATGAGATAATTGATCCATATAACGGAGTTGGACACCATTATCATGTGACCTGTTTGTTTGAGCTTGACACAGCAAAGAGGAAGCGGGCAGATTAATGATGGGAGTCCGCAAACTAATGATAACGATCATAACTGCAAGCTTTGACTATAAACAAAAAGAGTGGTTGTAAATAACAAACCTGTGAGCATTTTGGCACGGCTCGAGTCATTCTCAGGAGGTTTGTCGGTCGCAGGGCTGAGGGATGAGAGTGATGTGGAGTTTCTGAGAGCAGCACTGTAGCTGACCCCACTGCTGATCGTCTCCGTTGCCTTTCGGGCCAGCGAGAAGATCGGTGCGGTCCAAGTGCTCTCGGTAACGGGTTCATCATTCTGAACCTGTTCGTCTACGGGATCTTTGTTTTCGGGAGAAACTTCTAAAACTTCATGTTCGGTCTGTTTTGCTTCACCATCCTCTGGGGCTGTGTTTATTTCTGCTGCCTCGTCGGCCATCTCTGCCAGCTAGCACGTGACTAGACCAGAGCAATCGCATCCGATGCGAGACTCGATCAGTCGTAATAAGTCGCCGCATGAGCTCGCATGCTTTTCGTTCTAAAGACATTTTTGCCATTACCATCCTTATACCTTGAAGGAAGGGGTTGTAAATATTGCAACAACATACAAAAAAAATACATTGGACATTTTTGGAAAACCCCGGGGTTGAAAAGGGTTGAGAAAGGGTTGGGCCTAATATTGTACTTGAATATTATAGAATATGACTAGAATATTACTATAGAAATTATATTGAGCTATTCTGACTGATGTAATTCTAGCAAACAGATTTCACGTGGCCACAGCAGCGTAGGTGGTACATGAAACTATTCATTGATTTGGCATCTGAAACTACGTAGGCCTATCTTGAATGTCAATTGGGTTGTAGATTAGATGAGAGTCCTGAATAAGAATTGATACCTGAAAACAATCAATACACATTTTAAATTGCACTTATTTTGTACCTGTAAGCTTTGGAACATAAAAAAAATAACCACTTGGCATAACATGTTATGATGTTTCTTACTAGCCTACTACTACTAACCACATTAATGGATTTGGTGGACGCAGTTACACATTCTAACCAGAAGGTGTCAGGCAAACATAGACAACAAGAGGAGGATTGGCGAGCGCCAGTAGGAGGTCTGCTCGCTCTCCAATAATACTCATTTTATCACCACGTGTTCTTATGAGTCGTTTCAACCGATTGCAAAAACAACATTTGGAAGTCATTAAATTAAACACATAGTCCTTAGCATATTGGGTAGGCCTATTCCCCACACAATGTCACAAAACACATTTGATTGTATTATCATTTCCCTATGAGAAAGAGTAGAGAAGAGGTGCTACAGATTGTTTATATTTTATTAACTCTGGGCTCAATCTAGAAGATCAGTGGTTTGTGATTGACATCTGATGTCGGTGATTGATTGACAGCTGATGATTGAGATTTTCCTTTGTGACGCAAAGATCAAATCCGATGTTAAGTCCTCAACTGGTTCAGCCCAGGTCAACTGAAGCATAAATCATTACGAAATACATATCCAAGCAAAGAAGTCACAACTGTCCAAGAGACTTTACTTTCAAATGGAATTGTTCCAGCTAAAATTAGATTTATTTATTTATTTGGTAATTGATTCGCTTCTCAAATGTCTCAATGTTTACGTCAAAGCAGATGATGCCATCGAGACAGCTGGTATACATCTCTGTCCCTTGTCTGTTGCTGTATTCCGCTAGCTGCAGATGACGTGTTCAAATCCTTCCATCACTGTATTCATTGAGTATCGTGTTGAAACTCATGTCTAGCCATTACCAGATGTCTTGTAGTGCAAGAATATGATGCACACTGTCACTCTCACTCTGTCTCTCTGTCCCTGACCAAAACCACCTGTTATGTAGTGGAAACCTACCCGTGCTTACAAACAACCCAAAAGCAGAGGCAAATCTTGTGTGTTTGAAAACCAGAAAATAAAAACTTAACTCAAGCAGAGAGATGGACTCTATTCATATGTTTAGTCACATGCTCATGTCACCCAACCCCTACCATCACTTTTACCACTCTCACATCTTCCTTTGTGGATACGTGGGTTGGGTAGCATTATACAAAAAGCTACAGAATCCAGGCTAGAATAGTGAGTACTCCCTCTTCCTGCTGAATAAGCCGGCATTATGAGGATGTAACTCATTCCTGTGGCATTGTAGTTCCTGGGTGACTAAAGCCCTGTTCCACCTAATGGTGACAGACTGCACAGACTGTATTCTTCCATTTGTACTGATACTTCTGCATTAAGATCATTGTATTGCTTTAATTTGCTTTCAGCTGTCCGACAAAATCATCTAAATATACACACTAAGATGAGCACTTACTTGCATAAATAAAAGCCTATACTCAACCAACAGTAATATTTCCCAATGGGTTAGGACTTCAATTAGAAATTCAGAAAAGCACATTCAGTGTAACTGCTGTGTTATACCACATAACAGAGACAATTTTTTAATTATGGGGTATCCCTCAATTAAATCAAATTACAGAGTGGAACAGGGCATATTCTTTTTGCACAGAAGATTAATCCAATCAGTTAAAAATAATGTTTACACACTAGTCAAGAAAAAAACAGTATTAAAAAAATCACCCCAAAATTGTAAAATGTTGGCCCAACATGTAGGCCAGCCCAAATATATGTATTGGGACCCAGCTTCCTATGATGGGCGTGGTTTGTAGAAGACTATAAATACTGAGCTCTCCCTGTTCGTACGCTCCTTAACCTACCGAGTCGGAGGAGCGTGTGCCACTCGAGACTCCTCATCTCTTCACATTGATCATTGAAGCATTCTCTGAGTGATTTCATCGCTATTTACAACGACGACGACAACAACAACAACAAGTATCAACCGGGAGTGAAGGAAATACTATTGCTGAAACCAGTATTTATACTTTTTTTTTTTTTTTTTTTTTACCGCCTATTACTTTTTACCTGGAATTCAAAGACATGAGGATCTTCAGAATCGCGCTCCTGCTCGTTCACGCCTTTGGTAAGTTTATCTTAGGACGTTGTTCGTTATGCTCTAATACTCGCTGTGTCGATTCTGTTGTCCCGTGGGCATCCTTGTGTATATAGTGTTAACCATGACCTTTACGTCATGCAAACCGTGTAGGTTAGAGCGACGAAATATTGTCTGGGAAAGCTATTTGAAAACGAATCGGGTCATCTCTCTTATTTTAGAGTACCATGCTTAATGTAACTGGATAGTTTTATTTTTAACTCGTATTCTTGACTGCCATTTGCTAACTGTCTATTTATGAAAATTCGGCGGAGCCCGGCAGGTTTCCCGTACCCGCACTGCTTTTCGCTTCCCAAAACGCTCCATTCCTCTTGTGTCTTTGAGCGCCACTCCACCTGGAGCGCATTACGCGCTCCAGGCGCTGCATGTTCCGACTTGCCTTCGCCTGCTGCCACCCTACTCCATGTGTACACGCACGCACACGCTCACGCTCACCATTCTGCTTCATCGATTGTAAGCCATTCCAATTGCCATTTGGTAACGGGGTTAATTGATGTCATGTTTATTTTTGTTTGTTTTTCGTTCGCCTTCCTTCAGTGGCGTCGCGGCTGACCAGTGGCGCAGCGGTGGACAGGCATGACAGTGAGAGGCACCATACGGCTGTGATCAACCTCCTGGACACACGGAACGACAGGATAGAGGAGGAAACCGCAGGTGTGTCGAGGACAACCGCGGAGTACGACAACAGTTACTACGATGAAGACAATTACTTTGACAATGAGGAGGAGGACTATGAGCTGTCTGGAGACGTGGAGCTACCAAGAGGTAGGCCTAAAACACATTGTCCCTTGAACCACCACTACTGTTCCTGTCCTGATGTTTTGACCCGCGAAGCCTTTGCCGTAGTTTTAACACTGTCTTCCTCCCGCTTCAGTCGCTATGTCCAGCAAGCCGAAGGACAGTGCCAGCCTTCTGGAAGCGGAGCAGGCTGAGAGGCCCCAGAGGAGGGGGAAAGGCAAGAAGAAGGGAAAGGGCCAAGGGAGGAAGAGGAATCCATGTCTGAAGAAGTACAAGAATTTCTGCATTCACGGCACCTGCCATTATTACAAGGACATCCGCGTGGCTTCCTGTGTGTAAGTATAGACAGACGTTACGTTTGTTGAACCTCTCCTTTTTAATTAAATTAAATGCGCTCCCTTCACTCAATGCTTTGTGACTCATAACCAATGGCAGTGCTGATGAACTGCGCTCTTGTCTCTAGATGCCATACGAGCTACTCCGGGGAGAGGTGTCAGTTCTTCACCCTGTCTGTGGAGGGGAAGCCCCAGGAGGGATACAGCCGGACCACCGCCCTGGCGGTGGTGGCGGTGGTGTTGTCTACACTCTGTCTCACCATCATAGGTCTTCTATTGGCTCTCCGGTATGTACAATATACATACATACATACATACATACATACATACATACATACATACATACATACATACATACATACATACATACATACATACATACATACATACATACATACATACATACATACATACATACATACATACACACATACACACATACACCCATACATCC
>OMLJ01120331.1:0-11708 GCA_900302595.1 Gadiculus argenteus | reverse complement strand
CGCCGGGCAGCCCCGGGACGCCCGCCTGCCCCGGCAGCCCCGCCTTGCCAGCCAGACCGAAGGGTCCATCGCCCCCCTGCTCTCCCTGATGATCCAGCGCAGATGGTGGTGATGAAGAGTGGCATGGAGAGGATGATGATGATGATGATGGGGATGACGATGATAGACATGACAAACAGGAGCACATTGGTTATTGGCTGCTGTCTCCTCTGCTTGTTAGTGACGTCGGAGGCTTCAGAGGGAGCTCTCTTGCCTTGTTTCCTTTGACTCCGTCGGTACCGGCGGCTCCGTCCATCCCCGAGGGCCCCTCCAGGCCCTCTCTGCCCAGCACGCCCCGGGGGCCCGCCGGACCCTCCGGCCCCTGGGAAGAGAACCGACACATCCCACATCACGCTCACGGTTCAATCATTCACCGGCTCAGTCATGTTCTGCAACGTAAACTCCATTTCCGCGAAGAAAACGTGTCACAGCTGGACCTGTAGAGCTGATTTGATTGTTTAAAATAATGGTAGAATACATTATATAATTGTAGAATACATTGTACAATTGTTTTTACAGCCGTTGCTGTGATTATCAAGCAATGTGTCGCGTTAAACACAAAACAATCCGCCAGTTAAGCCTAAAGCCTGATTTATACTTCTCCGTAAAGTGTTGTACGTAGGCTAAAGTGTTGTACGGAGAGCATGTCGGAGACCCTTTCCGTCGTCTCCGTCTGTGTGAAATGTTTTTTAAGTGTCCGACACTGCGTCGAGGTGGAAACGGAGACGGCGAGGGCTGTGATTGGTCCTCTAACAAAATCATTTCCGCAATCACTTTCCCCGGTTTGACTTCGCACCTTATTTACTTTCTACATTAAGCACATTAAGGACTAATAAAACACCAAATAAGATTTGAAAAGCTTGCGGACTGCAGCTAGGGTTGCCAGATTGGGCCATATTTCCCACCCAATCTGACTTGTGTTGCGTCTCCGACATCCCGACGGAGAAGTGTGCGGGCTCGAGGGGTCTGCGTAGTGACGGAGTCGGATTACGCATGACAGAGTCGGAGAAGTATAAACTAGGCTTAAGTCACGGACAGCATCTCAGACGGACTCTGGTCTAGCGTACACCCGCCCGGCGTCTCTGCTCACCGGGGGTCCCCTGCTGCCAGACAGTCCTCTCGGCCCCGCCTTCCCCTCCTTGCCCTGGAGCAGAGCAGAGAGATGCATCACACACACACAGAGCCACGTGCGTGGGAGTCCAGCTACACACCAACCAAGGCGTGTGCGGTAACAACGAAACAACGACCCGCGGGTCCTTACTTGGTGACCTTTGGACCCCTTCAGCCCTCCCTGTCCGCGGGGTCCGGCGTGGCCCTGAGGAGGAGGGGCGTTGTGTTGATTAGAGGTGGAGTGACTTGCATGTGAGCGTGAGCCGTTGATTATCCATAGCATTAGGGGACAACTCGCCGATTTGTCAAAAAGCAAAAAGCAACCAATTAAAACACACACAATCGTCCAATCAACACTGAAACCAGACAGGCTAGCCACGAGGAAACGGTGAACGTCAGGAGAAATGTTTCTGCAATTAAAGAGAAACCGTCACACTCTTTTTCCTAATACACAAAGTTCCGCTCATTGCCGCGTGTGGGAAGTAGTTTTCAAAAGGTGCTGATAAAAATTGATTGGTAATTTATTTCAATAAGGCAGAATAATTCATTCGTTTATCAGTTGACTTCAATGAGGTCACTCTCACTAACCCACAGGGAGCCAATCAGCCCCCCCTAATAGACCGAAGCACACAGCCCGCACGCCAAAAACGGAAGACAACCAAGAGTTGAAACGCAAATTGGCCAGTGCTCAAATTACTCAACTCATTGTCTTCTCTTGTCACTGCGAACCTTTTTTGCATCATGCGGGCTCTTGAAAATATCACAAATATTTTTTTGTGAATGAGTCATAGAAACATAATGAGAAATAGTCAGCTAGGCCCACGACGAGACGCCGCTAGCTAAAGTTGAGTGAGTCAGCTAGAAAGTTAATGTGAAAAAAGCTAGCTAGAAGCAGTATTTTTCCTTCTTACACTGTGCGGTTTTCCTTTTAAACTCACATGTTCTTGGTTTAGTTTAAATATGTCGCACTTTGAGTTTCTTTACAGAAAGTAAAGTGCTTTACAAATGGAATATATTATTATTATTATTATTAAAAACAAAGTTTATTCAACCTGACCAGCCTCGTGACAGTCTAGTAAACGTAACTACTTCAAGTTTATTTAGCATCATCTCAATATTTCTGTCTAATTTAATATTGTCAAATCACTTATTCAGAAATGTACATATATACAGTACCCCTCAAAAGTTTCACATGTACTGTGAAACACCTTCTCATTCAATGGAAAGAGAAGGTGTGTCCAAACTTTTGACTGGTACTGTATATCATTTAAAGAAATGACGCCATGTTTTAATTATCTCCAGGCGCCCTACGTAACGTTCCTCTCTGAAGGTTCAGTGAGGAACTGTACGAGGCCGCGGTCTGCAACATCAACTCCGTTTCCAAAATTGGACAGTTGACGCCGTCACTGTCGACCCTGGACCAGTGATGCAGATGGTTCAACTTTTCTGCGATTTCCCCCCAGAGTTGATGTTGCAGACAGAGCTTTGTTCTCTCAGCACCGTTTGAAGCGGCACCGTCTCATATTAGAAAACAGCAGAGCGTGATGGTTCCCCTTCGACTGTTCATTGCACAAAAGAAAACAAAAAAAAACAATGAATAATGGAGGTATGATGCAATTGGAAGAAACTTCTAATTAACGTCCCTTCAAGCAAGAAGGGTCTTCAAGCGTCAGCTGGATCGTGACACTCCAATGAAGTGTTGGGGAACGTACAATATCAACATGAATCTCATAACCCAATAGTACAATATGATCTCTGTGTGTGTATACATTTATGTCATCATTTCTATCGTTTTGCTCTGCAGACTCTGTGGTTGTGCGGTGCGTTCGCGGCGTCGAGGCAACGTACGGACACTTACAGGAGACCCCGGGGCCCCGGCTTGACCTCTGGCTCCGTCCAGCCCGGACTGGCCCTGAAACAGGAAGTTATCCCCAGGGATTAGCAGTTGGTCAGCGCCTGAGTTCAGATCTAAGTCGTCTAAGGAACAGGGTGGGGTTAGACAGTACAGAGATGGGAGATTCAGGAGCAGGCTGGGGTTAGACAGTACAGAGATGGGAGATTCAGGAGTAGCATGGGGTTAGACAGTACAGAGATGGGAGATTCAGGAGCAGGCTGGGGTTAGACAGTACAGAGATGGGAAATTCAGGAGCCGGCTGGGGTTAGACAGTACAGAGATGGGAGATTCAGGAGCAGGCTGGGGTTAGACAGTACAGGAGAGGCTGTTAAGTTGCAGGTAGGGGTTAGATAGTACAGAGACAGGTCATTACGGAGTAGCATGAGGTTAAACAGTCCAGAGACAAGTCATTAAGAAGCAGGACGGGGTTAGACAGTACAGAGATGGGAAATGAAGGAGCAGGCTGGGGTTAGACGGTACAGAGACAGGTCATTAAGTTGCAGGTAGGGGTTAGATAGTACAGAGATACGTCATTAAAGAGCAGGTGGGGGTTAGACAAAATATAGTATAGAAGTCGCTTGGGCGTTTGACTCACAGCCACAACGACATGTATCTAACCCAATATGTACGGTATCTAACCCGAACCCTAATCCACAGGAAGCTGACACTTAAATTAAACGACTCATAACGAATGTATCCCAGAGGGTCGGCTCGTGACAATGTTGTTAATTAAGTAGCGTGACTCTTGACAGGGGGGCGTTCCCCTCGTTGAACAACAAACAAGAGGAGAGGAGGCTGCAGTAGGAACTCTGGACTCACAACGTATCCTGGATCCCCCGGTTCCCCTCTGGTTCCCATGGCGCCCGGAGATCCCTGGTGGGACAGCAGAGCCCATTGTTAGAACAGGTGGCGTCGTCACGCTGACAACACATGTGACTTGCGGTCAGGATGACGAAGATCACGGCGGGGTCACTCACTCTGTCCCCCGGGGCGCCCTGCGGTCCCTCCACCTTGCTATCCTCCCCCGGCTCACCCTGACCGGGACAAAGGAACCGAGTGAGAACAGACAGACAAGACAGCAGAGCGGTACCACCCCCTTACGAGGGACGAGCCACAAAGCCACGGGGGCCGGTTCGCTTACCTCACTCACAAACCGTTTCCACCGAGGGCCACGGGGCTGTGTACGGCGTATTGTCTAATGTGGTTTCACTACCCACGGATCAAATGAACTGGCTCTCGCCCAGTGCCTTATTAGCAGCCTTGCATCGATCGCCAAGGAAAGAGGGAGGATTTATGGTCATGTGTGTTGCATCTGTAGGGTTGAATAATCCCCTTTTGTGCGTTTATTTTTCCGTCGTCGTCACGTGTCGCGCATCAGTAAATCAAACGAGACGTTTTCCCCGAGCCCAATGGAAACAACCGGAGGAGCGATTTGCAAAAATTCGCCAGCACGCGTCAGCGTGGCGTACGTTTGCCTCGATAACCAGGTGACCTCACGCAACAATCACACACTCCAAAATATCCCGATAAGCTTTTTTTGGCGTCCCGATTCAGCTTGTTCACACTGGCAGCTATTGCTTCATCCGTTACAGCAGTCGCACTTCATCTGCATCTCCGCACAAGAGCCAGGGAGTTGGATCATTTTGACAAAACTATGTCTTGTACTATTCAAGTCCTAGTTGCTGAAAATTATGAACCAGAAAAGAGCAGAGAGAGGATGCAGGGGGATCCAGGTGCCTAATTGCATACGGTGACATTTCTAGTGTTAATGAGCCATGGCCTGCTCCCTTATTACTGCTCAGATAAGGAGTTTCTTAGTGAATACTTACAGAAGCCCAGAACCTCATTAGCTATGCAACAATGACTCCAATCTGTCAAAACAATACGGCAGGGACTGTGCCCGCAAAACTGTTTTTAAATGTGAGGAAATGTCACCGCTAATGCAAAACCACCCGTTCCTGTATAAAACACGCAGCCAATTAAGCTCTGATGAGTGATTAGGGGGCGAGCAATGCATGTAAGGAGTGTGTACCTTTTCACCTTTTGGTCCAGGCGGGCCCACCGGGCCCTGTGGTCCTCTGTGTCCCTGTTGGAAGAACACAACGGGACAAGGGGTCACGGGAAGGCCGTCGGATGATGCGTGGGAATATGGCAATAGACTGCAGTCAATGATAAAGGCTGGGAGAGGGATTGGGTTACGAAAAAACAATTAACCACGCCGACTATGCATGCATCGATTCGAGGATGACGCAAATAGGTTTCAACTGACCACAAAGTACAAGCAGTTGTTTGCCAAAAGAGCTCTTCATCGAGCTATAAGCTACTCCCAGCTTTTTTTTTTAATCTTCATTCCATTAGAGGAGATTTAAACCTCGTTTTTCACAAGGTTTATCTAATTTCCACGATGGAGCTCAGGTCTTACGGCCATATGGGAGGCTGGTCAGCAGCCTTATCCTTGCTGAACGTGTGCAGCGTGCGGACCGTCTCACCTCATACCCAGCTGCTCCCAGAGTCCCTTGCGGCCCCATCCTGCCTGGGGCCCCCTGCAGGGAGCGGATCATTAGCCCAGGTGTTGTTAGCGTTAGCAGCATGTTACGTTGTCTTTGGTGCGTATTGTGCCTACCGTGGGTCCGATGGTTCCCCTGGCACCCTTGGGTCCGACGTGGCCCGGCTCGCCCTGCTCTCCCATGGGCCCCGTCTCACCCAGCGGCCCCTGGGGGCCCTGGCTGCCCTGGAGAGACAACAGAGGAGCAGCGTGAGGGGCTCTGTGCTCATTTTGGACAACTCCTAAAAAAAACCTCACGATGAAAGTGTTTCCACTTTTGTCTGCTTTGCGTTCTGTGTTTTGACTTTCCCCGGAGTGCCTCCAGAGGTGACTTCAGGGTTTGTTTACCGTTATAAACCCTCGCGCACGTGAGACACCATCTTGATACAAGTACGGGAAGTCAAATATGATCTGCGGAGGAGAGCGACCGCAGCTCGACAAACCTTGTCTCCAGCTTTTCCCCGTTGGCCGATTGTTCCAGGTTTACCCTCTTGACCCTAGTGAAGGAACAGCAGGTGGTTGGCACACAGAAACAGCAGTGTGTTTGTGTGTGTGTTTGTTTTTTGTTGCCAGGCAGCGTGAAGACGTGCACGGTGACACTCACCCTCACCCCCAACAGGCCGGGAGCCCCGGGGGGGCCTTCCTTCCCCTTGGTGCCCACCACACCCCTCTCTCCCTGGGCCCCTTCCGCCCCCACGTCGCCCGCCTCGCCCTGGAGACATAGAGCAAGAGACACCGGTGAGCAGCCATGAAATCTAGATCATTCTAGACTATTCATTGATTTATTGAGACAATTTAAATATATTCACAAACAAACAAAGAAACCAAAGAAAAGTTTTTTAAATTTTGCTTGTGTTTTTACGTAATCTATGAGATTTATTTATTGGCACACTGCACTTAAAACACTCATAAACTTATAAAATACTCAAACAATACTAGAGCAATTCTGGTATTTTTGTAGTATTAAAGAGTGATAAGTGATAGCTGTACCATGTAAACTAAATGTTCAGGTACACTTCTTCGCTTTCTCTCCAGGAATTTAACTGAAGCCAGAAAACTGGGAAAAAGCTGTTCCGATTTCCCTCGCTGAGAATTGACAATCCTAAACACAGTTGATCGTAACCTTATCGTAACCTTATCATCGAAGTGGAACAACTGCGGTGATTAGTTGAAAAAATATACCACTATATTAAAACTAAACTAAACTCTTCACAAACAGCGGAGCAGTGAATTCTTGTTAGATAGTTTTGGTTAATCTTTCCAATATTTTTATTGTTTTGTCCAAAAGCTTTGATTTGTTTAGAACTTTTATTTTCTGTGAATAATTATTTAAAAAACAAGCGGGGGTGGGACCATAAAAGTTTCATCCTATCCCTTTTGAACATGAACTGCATTATTTGTTCCTTAGGATCCTGAGGATCCCACTTGTTTGTATTTATTGCATTTCTTATTTATTTATTGTTCATTATTAAATAATACATTTAAAAAAAATCAGCCAGCTTCAATAGCAACACACCTCTGGAGTTGAAACAGGCTAAATGTAGCATCTAACCCAGAATGACACATCCTCCTGAAGATAGTGAACTTGTTAATCTGAGATCCATCTCCTGCTGTGCTCTGTGCTGCCGTCTAGGCATTGTAAATAACACCCTCAGCCAAAAGCTGTCTGTGAGTCTGTCTGCCATGCTTCATGAAGCTTGGCTCTGAATGATGGGCAGGCTTTCTTCCTTGATGTTGTCAAAAAAAAAAAAAATTATCCCGCAATGCTTGCCAGACAGTAGATCTCCTGGAATAGAGACGCTGTCTGTTTTCACTAAAAAGTCAACAGAACGCTTGTCCAATTTTGCTGAAGGCTCACAAGCAGTTTTCCTTGAATTGGCTTGATGAGCAGCTCAGTTGATCAGGTACACATTCACAGTGTAGACCTTGTATTATTAAAGGTGCAGTGTATAGGATTTAGTGGCCTCTAGTGGTGAGGTTCTAGATTGCAACTGACTGAATCCCCTCCCTCACCCTTTGCTTTCCTACGACATAGGCAGAGGGATTCTGGCCTATAATGACAGTAGGTTATTTCAGAATGATGTCATGATGTTTGTCCGTTCTGGGCTACTGTAGAAACATGGCGGCCTCCGTGGGAGAGCACCCAGCCCCTATGTACATACAAAGGGCTCATTCTAAGGTAACAAACTCAAATATACCTAGGAATATTGTATTACCTCTCTGCCCGGTCCATTCCGCTAGATGCCTCATTTCTACACACTTGACCTTTAAATGGCGCTTCTTGGGACAGTTTGTCACCCATTTCCAAAATGAAGTCTGACTCGGGAAACTTCACTTGAAAGCCAACAGCGGGTCACACTGTGTACGATGATGTCAGCGGGGCGTCGGTCACCAGTCACCCTGAGGTTTCCAGCCTCCCTACCTTGACGCCGTCAGGTCCGCTTGCGCCGACCTCCCCGTAGGCTCCGGCTTCTCCCTGGCAAGAGGACACCATAACGAGGGTAAGGAGAGCTTTTATGGGTTTGCAGCATAAATAAGAGAACACTTTGATGAGCTCGTGCGGAGAGGAGGGTGGCCACTCGGGCCTGGCTAATTATTCCACTGGTTGACATAAAACGAAGTTCGAAAGTGAGCGGGAATATGCATAAGCACATTAAAGAGACCTCTGGGGTCTGCGGCGAGTCAACGACGGGCGTACTACTCACCCTCTGACCCGTCAGGCCCAGCTCCCCTGGGCTTCCGATGGGACCCGCGGCCCCCTGCCAGGCATAAGAACATCAACATCAACAACAACAACAACAACAACAACACAACAACTGTGTCTCCTCGTAACGGTTTGTGTAACTAGCGTCCCATATGTATAACTGGTTTTGGATTCATAACAGCACAGTTGTGCTGTTTGTGGTGGAATTTGGACAGCACTTTGAAGTGTGGAATCCACTGTGTTGTAGACATCACGACTGCTGGCGATGACAATAGCAAGAAGTATTTCTATGGCAGCAGCCCAGCAGCACTTTCACTTTGTTGTGGTAGCGGTTCCAATTTTTAGCTTCGATTGTTTTTAGCCAAACTTGTGAGAGTGTTTGGCTGTGTCGGCGTGTGACCAAATGACTTCATGTGAACGGAGGAAGAACAGAGAGATACAGACCTTCTCTCCAGGATCACCGGGCAGCCCGCTCCCCCCTGCCCTCCCCAGCGGTCCCTGTCACAGACACACACCAGGCCAGGCTTTTTCAAAAAGGCGAGCGAACCCGGGTCGATATTAACTACACAGTGAAGCGGGCAGGACTCACACGACAACGGCTGACAGGTGATGAAACTCACCTGTGGCCCCATGTCTCCGAGAGGCCCCGTCGATCCAGCGGGCCCCGCCGGCCCCTGGTGGCAGAGGAGTCGTGATGTCAATAACAGAATAATGCTCTGCAAGCGTTCACCAATCTGGGACAAACATCTCAAGTTGTTTCAAAAGAAAGAAAGTAGAAAAGAGTGCAGAATGGCATTGAGCCGCTATGGATTGTGAAAGGTGGCTTTATCCGGGGCGGTGGAATGCCCGGGGGTAATTGGGCCAGCGCTTCAGTGGCAGATAGTAAAAGGTTTTCTGTTACGGAGATACAGTCAGGCTACGATAAATCTGCCTTTGCAGGAAGTGGACGGTGTAAATCAAGTTGAGTCTGATTAGTCCCTTTGTAGATCTTGGACAGAATGGGGGAAAAAGGATTAGTCTCTCTCTCTTGCGCGCCCTGTCTCTCTCTCTCTCTCTCTCTCTGGGCTCTTCAAGCGAGCGGTAGTCTGAGGGATCGGGAGGATCCAGCAGTGATTAAGATGTTGTCAAGCTGAGGAACTGGCAAAGAGGAGAGGTCTGTGGTGGTTGTGAGCAGGCAAGACGTTTGGAGCTACTGTTAGTGCCTTTTTATGAGAAACAATGGGAGCCCAGATCCACGGTAAAAACCAGACATTCCCAAAAAGGAGGAACTGTCAGGAACCGTTTTGGAGGTAGGGCTTCTAGAACATTCCCTCCAATGGTGGGCTCGAGTATCAGGATCGTCACCAATGAGGGAGGCCAGCCTGCCGACAGCTGGGTGACTGGGAACTTACTGGCTCTCCTGCAAAGCCCTTGGCCCCAGGAGGTCCAGACGGTCCTTGGATACCCTGGGAGGAAACATCAGCCGCTTAGACCACACACACAGCGCCGTCGAATGATTGGGATTTAAACCCATGTCATAGGCATTCTCATCCCAAAATCAGTTGCGACTAATCCACAAAAGAACTGCATCACTTACTGGAAACCCCTTCGGTCCTGATTCTCCGCGCTCGCCGATCTTCCCCTGGCATAACAGCAGACAGACACTGTAATTACTCACGAATTATGGCGGAGCCTTAAGACATGTCAACACAAATGACGTTAAATCTGCACTATGTAACTTTTTGTACTGCAGCCCTTTACTCCACAGTTTGTTTTTTGCCCTAGAACGTTTCTCAAGAATCAAACAAACCCATCCGCGAGTCGATCCATCCAGGGAATCTTTCTCTATGAATCAATTAATTCTGGCCCACTTCTCCCACCCCCCCTCACCCCCCGACTATGGAAATCCTGATGCTAGCTTTGTAGCATAGGATGTGTGCTACTTTGTCATGTGACATTTATTCATGTAGAGTTTGCAGTGTTTTTTCGGATTTTAATAAGGTTTCAATTGTTAAAAAAGATTCCAGGGGTTCCTGGCTTGAAAGAATGAATGGTTTTCATGGTAAATAATGCAAGTCTTTACGGCACTTAGAAGCGTCCACATTTTCAGACGATTTCAGACCATTATGGCGAGTTTTAAAATAGCTAGTTTTAAAATAGCTATTTTTTGTTTTAAAATAGTTTTAAAATAGCTAGCATTTGAGCTAGCATCAATCTGCGCCATCATTCACAGCGCTTAATTGATCAGTTCCATATTAGGAACCAATCAGAAAAACTGGTCTGCAAAAAACATGTTTTCTGTGTAGTGTCGCTTTCATATCGCGTAGGAAGGAGACCACGATTTAAACGGTCAAGTAATAGTCAAAGTTTCTTATTTTGCCCTGATGTTTGGGAAAACAGAAGGATACAGAGTGAGTGATGAGGATACTGTTCTTACCATTTGTCCAGGGAACCCAGGTTTACCAGGGGGTCCATCGGGGCCCTGTAACAGAAGCAGTCCTTTAATGTCGCCCCAAAACAGTTATGTCCCCCGTTATGTCCCCATAACAACCGTTTCCCATACCATACCATGGGAATTGAAGGTTGGGTATTTATTTATGGGTATATAAAGCCCTGAGTAAAGTTTTTGTTTTATGTGAATTTGGTAACAAGCGACCTTCAAAGATAGCTTGGATCGTAAAACGCATGTTCTGTTTCCGCTGCGGGACTGTATTGTTGGTGATCTCCAAACAGAATCCATGCTATTTGATTTGATGTTCTGGGTAAATACACAGAATTCAAAGCATTTTTATGGATGGATGTTCAAAAGTGAGTGCTATGATTTATCACAGAGATATAATGTTTTATTAAGGTTTCATTATTTTTCACATGGATGCAAATTAATATTAACAAATGTGTGGTTGTCTGTGATCAGGGAAGGCCTTAACATCTACAGCTCATCAACACTTAATTTTACATACATTGTAAAAACATTATCAATACAACAACAACTGATGCAAGATGACTTCATCATCACATTATAAACAACCATAAAATGGCAAGGTAGTAGAGCGATAAATATTACCTTTATTACCTTTCATTGAAAGGTATTGGCTATAAAGTTTCAAGTGATAAGTCAACGTTTTAGCTAAGTAGGTGTTGTTTGACCTTTTGACCCCCTCCTTACCATCACTCCAGCAGAGCCCTTCCCTCCCAGCAGACCATAAGGACCCACGGGGCCCTAGGGATGATGACAGGATGGGATTATTATTAGGTCATACATCACTGTCTTTTACTTCTTTGAAGCGCGTAACACTAACTATAGATATCATACATACTCTCAAAGTGTGGTGTACAGTCTGATCCGAATACATGACATTACAAATGACACAGCCTTCTTTACTTACAAGTGAATCGAATAAGCCTTGGTATGCATTCTCTTTACACCTCTCCCCACT
>OMLJ01120322.1:0-10353 GCA_900302595.1 Gadiculus argenteus | reverse complement strand
TAAAAATCATAAAATCATAAAAATCATAAGAAATCATAAAAATAAAAATCAGCATGTTGACTGCTGAGCATGCTGAAAGCATTCTCACCTTATTATCAGGTATAATGTATGTACGGTAACAGTTTAAAAAAAAATAAAAAGCTTGAAACACGCACACCTGGTGCAACAGACTTGCTAATTATGTATAACCATCCTGCATTGGAAGTCATTGCCATCATCACGGTTTTAACCCAAACATTTGTTGTAATTGCATGAATACAAAAACATTGTAATAAACGAGTCTGACACCCAGAAAGAATGCAACACTTAGTATATACAGAATGAAGAGTGTACTAAATTAAACTAAATTAAATTGACTAAATTAAATACATTCACCATCTACCTACCATCTATTTACCATTCCATCAGACAGGACCGAAGCATATCAAACTTCTGCTATTACAGACTATTGATAGACACCGGTAGATATATACTGTATACTCAATGTATACTACTCACTGTATACTAATCAAAACTAATATCTTCACCATCTGTTTGATATTAAAGGTCTTTAGTGTGTACCCTAGTGTTCATTTAAAACAACCAACACCACATACCCTTTATATCGTCACCTTTTATCTAGGACCTGTGATTCTATTTCTGTAATGTAAAGGTCTTCAATTCTAGGCTCCAGACAGTGGAGAAGCAATATTCTAATAATTCAGCATTACTTACCCCTCTGATGATGAGTCACTGCTGGATGGTGCTATGGTGAAGGTTACTAGATAAAAAATAACCTGAACTTGGGACTTGACTTGGCTTTGAGGTCTTTTGCTAGGAGTTGACGTGCATGGTCGTCCTGTCTGGTAATTGTACAATGCAAAGTAAGACAATATGTAAGTCAGCATACGCAACGAACTGATAATACATTGATAGCAAAAGTGATGTATAATTGGAGACTGTTTTCAACACGTTTCAATCAGTCCTTCTAGTTTTTAAACTAACACAACCGATCATAAGGTGCGTCTCTGAGACATGAAGCAAATAAATTACTTGTTCTAATTGATAGAAACACGAGGCTCTTAAAATATGACTAACTGCACTAGCTTTCACCATATAATATTGTTACACTACGGCAATATTACCGCTAGTCCTTTATGTGCTAGTACACCGTTTATATTAGATTATATTAGAGTTAAGCTTTATTTACCATGCTAATCAAGAACTCGAGCTATTTCGTGGCTAGCTGACGTTAGCTGTATTTATTTGGGAGACGGTGCCATATTCTGCATAGACAACCAGCAAAGGTACATACCGGTACATATATACGTAATTTATTTTGCTGGTGGGAAGAAAAAAAAAAACGTAGTTAGTCAGTATAATTCAAGCCACACGTTCACACTTTGGAGACATTTTAGTAGGCCGCCAACGTTACCTGTAGCCTGTAGCTGATTAACGTTCTGGATTCCCGGGCAAAGTGGTCTGTCTCGCGCCTGAAAGGCGGGACCAACGGCTGATCCTCTGACGGGCAGTATGTAGGACCAATGGCTGATCCTCTGACGGGCAGTATGTAGGACCAATGGCTGATCCTCTGACGGGCAGTATGTAGGACCAATGGATCAGACCGATGACAAAATATAGTCTGTAGGTTATTACACAGGTATGGTGCGTTTTATTTACCTCGGATCTCGGACGTCCGAGGAAATGGCCTAGCAACACGCTGGAACACGCCCCTTTTCCTCGGATCTCGGAACCCTTTCTCGGTTGAACTCACAGGAGACCGAGCAAAATAAAACGCTTGAAGCGTAGAAGTGACGTCACAGCCGAGATCCGAGACGAGATCCGAGTTCTAATAAAACGCACCAGTAGTCGTTCAGTACGGCTGGATATTTTTGGATAGTCTGACGTATACAAACACGAGTAAAAAATATACAGCAGTATTGAACAACTAACTGAGTAATACATTATTTATTATACGACAAAATAAATCAAGGAAAGAATGAGTTTTCCACCATTTTTCTGCCGCGTTTAACTGTCGTTTGACCGCGCGCTGACGCAGCTGTGCAATCAGTGGTTGACCCGTGTAATATCGCTCTATATTTGCACTCTAAAAACCCATATTTGCACTCGATATCTCGCACGTCGTGTAATAAACATGGTTTTTTTTTTAATTGTTATTTCCTGCAATGGATGACAATGATATAATGCTTTCAGTCTAGTACTCAATAATCAGCAGTAATCAAGTATTGTTTTGTGTTTTTTTTAATTTAAACTAGCCTAGAGCCCAGACTACTCATCTGTCAGGCAACTAATTTATATATTTACTAAAGAAAAAAAAGAAAAAACGTTGTCGTCATTAGGGTTGATTCGTTTTTTCTGTGGCTGTAGGCTATCTATCGCGAATAAGACACACTTCTTTTGTTCCTCCAGTGAAACCAGTGAATGGAGAGTGTTTGGGAAACCAGTGAGAGCTCACTCACAGAGCCGCTGTGGGACAATAGACTTAGAATCCATGTCCTGGGGGATGGACACGGGTTAAATAGGGAATCTCAATACAAACCTTTATCTGTCCGTACCTCCATCCATCCATCATCTTTAACAGCTCCCGTTAGGCTCGTGTGACAACAGGGCAAGTACCGGCACTTTTCCCTGCAAGTTCCTCGTAGGTAAAGTTATGGAGCTGAAATCAATGAACAATATGAGTTGTAGTTTTAAGTAAAAAATAAACATATTTAGGCATAACCAATTAACCAAAATAGCATAGTGACTGAAATGGTGGCACCCCTGGTGGCGCCGGGCCTGATCCTCGCTCAGCCTCCCCTGCACCGAGACAGCGATCCATCTGAGGACCCCTCACCCTCCCAGGGCCCAAACCACCCTCTCCAACAAAATTACTAATAATAACTTACTAATAATACTTTACATTCACTCTATACAATAGATCAATAGACCTGGATTGATTCATGATGAAGATATTATGTGCTTTAATTTCTGCTTTGATTAACACTAGCTTAAAATATGTTGTAACTAATACGTTTGAATACAATTTTGGATGGATAATGTATATGTCATTACAGTACATAACAACACATGGTCTATGTCCAGATCCATCTGTCTGCCACACTGCAGTCTGTAACCACAGGCTCTCCTTTCCTCCTCTGAGCCCCCACAGCTGGCTCTCTGAGCACGGCCCCACGTGCGCGGCTGAGCGTGCCCCAGTCACACGCCCTCCACTCTCTCTGCGGAGCTTGGAGCCACGGCGACACACGGCTTCCCACACTTGTGTATGCAGCCTGCTCAGCTGCCAGACAATAGAAGTGTGTCTGCTCTCACTGAGCCCCAGGCCCGTTCCCAGGGCCGGACTCATCAGGACATAGAGCACTTTACACATCAACCATCTGGTGCGGTCGTAGGTAACTCATGAGGTGACATGACTGCCACAAAGCCTTCTCCTTACCAAACTGCTTTTTTATTATTATTTCTTTGAAAAGTGCTGCTGCCTTTTTTCATATGTGTCATGTTGACGAGATGGCACACACATACTAAACTGTAGAAATGCCAATTGATCAACAGAACCTAACCTTTTATATTAAAAAAGAAAGTAAGTAGTTCTCAGTTGTTCTTAGTCTTAAATACTGTAAAATAGCAGACATAATGATAGTTCTATTATATATTATATATAACCGTTTCACATGCAGGAGGGCTGTAGCTTTGATATGCTGAAGAAATTATCCCACCTGTTCGGCGTGTCAGCTACTGAATTCAGTCTATTGTCCCAGGGTCTGAGCCCTGTGATTGGCTGAACAGCAAGTGGACTGGCGGGGTGAAGAGCATAAATGAGAGGTGAGGAGGCAGTAGAGACAACACATCACCGGCGTTAGAACAGGCTTAAGGAAACCCTTCTGACTTCCATCAACTGCAGAATCAGGAGCTCATTTGTAAAATGGCGCCTTATTCCGAGCTTGTTCTACAACACACCATCAAGGAGCAGCAGATTCGGTAAGTTAAGGGTTTATGTTTCAAATTTGGTCTGAATCAAATTTAATTTATCAGATATTCAATTGATTGATATTAATTAATCCTGGTTGATGCCTGCACACTGGTAAATCAACTCCCTTTTCTGATTGGCTGAAATGTGTCCTTGATATTCACTATCTTTGACCTGATGCCAATATGAGCCAATCTCAGAAAGGAGATTATAATAAATTGTGTTTCATCAGTAATGTTACTGTTGTACTTGATTTATCACAGTGTTTTGTTACATTTGAAGACTTCAGTTCTGTATTTCTAATGGCGTTCTCTCCCCCACCAGGTGTAAACTCCACATGCTAGAGAGAAAGTGCTCCACTGGAGTGGAGAAGCTGAGGGTTCTGATCGGGGAACACCTGCAGAACGGAATCCCAGCGTCGGACATCTTGGAGAAGACGGTGTCCTTCTTCACAGTGAGGAAGGCCCTGCTGAGCCACAACGGCTACTCCAGATGTACCAGAGAGTTCCTCCGTCTCTCCTCCACGTCGGATGAAGATGTGGCACCGCTGTGCCTTTAGACCGCGTCACGGAGAAAAACATGAACGGACTCCAAGGGAATCCAAGGACCTGGATGAGAACACTTTGAGAAAGGTGACCAGCAGCTCCTAGGTTACATGGAGTCCTCGCGTGCATCTGTGGGTGCTGTTATGCGTGTACATAAGGAAATTTATTTTCTCCCTGTGCCTTATTGTCCCAGTGCCCCATGGCACGCAGCGAAACTGCTGTTGACCTTCTCTAAGAGAGAAATAATGTTTATTTTCTTTGTGAGAACACACATTTTCATGTTTTAAGTTAGGCCTAAGTGTCTTTTCAAGAATGCCTTGCCCTGAAAGGGCCACCTTAATTAAACTTGAAGCCATGCCAGAAAAATGCCTTTAAGATGTAAATGTCTGGAACATTTGCATACTATTTTGCCTGTTTAGCTAATTGGACTTCCACATTGTTATTCGCATCCTACTTTACATATCATCTGGTAGAGATTGTGTGGGAATACCCAGCTAGTGCAAATAATGATCCTCTGATTTTAGGATCATCTTGTCACAGATTTGCATATCTTATCCGTCAAATGTGCATGTCATTTGCAGATAGTGCCTTATTTAGATGCCTTAAGGAACATTTTCAAACCTTGCTCAGAGGTTTGTTTTTGTTTTGTGCCTTCTTTATGTCACAGGAATATATGTGGTTTCTTTGCCACCAAATATACTTGTTTCATTGTTGTTACAACTTCTGAGTAAATAAAAATGCAAGACATTCACATTGTTTTTGTCCTGCCTGCTCTTTCATGTCAGCTAATTTAGGCAAATTCTATTTTTGCATTATTACTTATTAGTGCTGTCTAACGATTAAAATGTTTAATCACAATTAATTGCATTAATGTCATAGTTAACTCGCGATTAATCGCAATTAATCACACAATTTTATCTATTCTAAATGTCCCTTGATTTCTTTTAGTCCCATTATTTTTTTTTAAATTGTAATGCGCTTATCAACATGGAAAAGTGGATCGGCTTGCTTTTTGCAAATGTTTTTTATTTAAAACAACATTGGCATATACTGTAGTGTTCCTTTTTTTTTTACTAAATATAAAAATACTAAAAATAACGTTAATCTTGCGATGAAAAAATGACACTGTTAAAATGGGCTTACTGACAGCACTATTACTTATTCTAAGTCTCATTTTATGTTTTTTGTTCTTTATGATGAAAATTAAAGGAAAACTGACATTTCAATAAAACTCTTTAAACAGCGTAGAGAGAGATTCAGTAATACTTATATGTTGTTTGCTCTTAGCAATACTGTTGCTAAAGGCCTACTAAAACATCGATATATAGTTTGACATGATGCATGACTGCTTAAAAAGATAAATGAATTTATATAACATACAGATAGTATGTAACTAATTAGTAACTAAGGCCTCAACTCATGCCTTTAAAGAGAAATTAGACACAATTAAACTCAATAATTTATAATGAATGATAATTTATACTGTATAATTATTGATAGTGAGATGCTTACATTAATCTTCTTACAACCTGCTTCTTATTGACCTGTGGCTCTTTCGAAAGCATTCAAATATATAATACCACGTTACAAAAGTATAGCAAAGTCTAATATTCTCTGAAGATTCACAAAAAAGTGATTCTTCCTCGTCATAGCATGTGATGTGTTCATTATCTTAATATTGAATCTGACACTGACATTGCTGCATTTCTCTTTCTCTTTTTCTCTCAGAAAAAAAGCAGGACACCAGTGCTGTTGTTTTTTATGATTGTGTTTATTCGCATCAAATTGGTTTGAAGGAAAACATTCATTTTAAGGCATGTTATTCAACAATAACAGTAACAATCTCTTCATAGAAGTGAAAGGTGCATTCACTCACAGAGTGATGAAACAGCACATTGGTTTTGATGTGATGTTCTCCTAACAGAGAAAAACACAAAACTCTTCGTCTGACTAAAATGCAGACAGTTTGTAAAACATTTGACATTGTCAACTTTAAACGAGAAAACAACCGATGCAACCGTATGCTGGTAGAATCAGTAGCTTTCGAATGATAACAATATTCCCATAGGGAGGAAAATACATAGATTTTGTTTTTTTTACCAAAAACAATACAATACGAGAATCAGATTTTGATGCATAATAACAGAAAGAAACCTGGCTGTAACTATAACAGCAGCAGAATCCCAGCTGAGTGGCACCTTCACAAAAGGTAATAGACAGCATTTTTTTGATAGCAAAAAATGACGAAAAACAATCCAACAAGCGTAGCGGTCTTGAACTAAGTGGTCGTACAACAACAGTTACGTTCAGAGAGCCCAACTGGGTCTCTACCAGGGCCTCCATGGGCTGAGCCTGGTCTTCTCCTGTCCGAGAATGGGCTTGACTGGGCTCACTGGAACCTTCCCACTCATGTCCGGTTCAGAAGAGGGCTGAAGGTTCTGGAAATGGTCCAATGCTCTTCTGTTGGACTGTGTCTTCACCTCATCCTTCGACAGGAAGTGGACCACCTCCTGCAGACACCTGGAGTGACCCTGGTTGGCAGAGGATGAACCGGAGTTTCCATGGCGATAGAGCTGGTGTTGTCTCACAAAGTCAACTGTCATCTCCAGGATGTCTGCTTTCTCCATCTTGGAGTCAGGTTCTTGTTTGAGGAACTCTGGACCCAGCAGAGACTTGAGCTGCTCAATGCTGCTGTTGATTCGCTCTCTGCGTAGCTTTTCCACCAGTGGTTTTCTGATCTGGAGAAAGAGAAGGAAATCATGAATACACTTGATCTCAACTTTAGTAAATCCACAAATAAAGGAAATGTATAAAGTTGCTTAAGAGTCTGTCTAGGTTGATTCTTGAATTTACCTTATGAGTTAGAGTCAGGTGATTCTCAGGAGAAGTCATCGCTGAAGTGATTGTAGGAGCCATGTGTGGTTCTCTGTGCTGTAGAGGTCTCTGTAGAGAGAATCTGGTTTCTCCTGGCTTCAGCCCTCCTATATATAGTCCCTAATCTCCATATGAATGTGTGGGTCTTGGTCTGGTTGGAGGTTCTCACAGTCTGAACCAATCAGAGAGCTAGAGAGGACAATGAGGGAATGCAGGCTGCCACATGCTGCCGGCTCTTATTGCTGGGGGACAATAGATTGATCTCAGGGGACCAGGTGGAGGACTGGGGGGTGATGGAGAGAGACTGTGTGTGGATCTGGGAAAGTGGTGACCCTGTAGAGAGATCAGCCTGTTGCTGGGATCAATGACTTTGACTGAACACACCCTGGTAATTGAATCATCCACGTGGGAGAGTCTCAGACACACTTAATGTTTAACTAAGTCTTGCATTTGAGTAATGTTTTTTATTGGATATTTAACTTCTAATTTGAACTCATGGACGACTCCAGTATCTGTAGGACTCATTGGTTTAATTTGCAGTGCTCCAAATGTATTTGCAATATACTTCTTTACTTCTTTGATGAAATATTGAATCTTGATTTCACAATTAGTCTTCATGTAGGAAATTTGATGCGTAAATAGTGCTTGAAATCTCTAGCCTGTCCGCTATGTCGACAATTTGCAAAACATCGAGCTACCTTTTTTTAAATCTAAAGTAATAATAGTAAAAAAAATACATTCAGACATGTTACTACTACTCCCTACCGTAGACCTGTGTATCATTTTGGGGATATGAAAGAATATAGAAATGTAGATATATAGAATATATATATTTTCTGGAAAATGGTTTATTGGTCCTAAGTGGAGTTTTATGTTATCTAGCTGGTTAGGATCACATCTGATTGTATTTTCTTATTTGGGGACTCTCCCCCTCTCCCCTACGGGAGCTAACCTTCACAGTTCAAATCAACAACACAGAACGCAGAGGAGAGCATTCCGTTTTAGATAATCCTTAATATGTGTCTGCATTCCATACCGCGTCTCTGTGCACCATTTCACAGCAACCTCTCCATTGATGTGGGGAATCTTTCTTCCCAGACAGTGAGACACCACGACTCCGACTGGCTTATAACGTGATGTGATGTGCAACGAGACACACTTCTTTTGTCCCTAATGAATGCAGTGATTGAACAGAGTGTGGGAAACCAGGGAAGGCTCACTCACAGGGGCCCCGAGGGACAATAGATCTGGGCCCCTAGACGAGAAGGTTAGGGGGAAGGAGAGCCATTCAGTTTTACGGTTAAAAGAATGGTTGTTGTTTTTCTTCTGGTTTGTTTTTTTTCACAAATAGCATGTTTATTTGTAAATGTGTATATTTATGTCTGCATTGTAAACTGTGTCAACAAACAAATGTGTTCTGATGTTCAAATGTTCGTGTTCCTGCTAGTTCTGACATTTATTTATTGTGATGTTCATTGTATTTTATTGTATGTCTGTTTTATGTGCAACTTTTATGGCGGCCTTCTTGGCCAGGGCTCCTTTGAAAAAGAGACTTGTTCTCAAAGGACTCCCCTCGTAAAATAAAGGATACATAAATAAAATAAAATAATGTGTTCTATTTGAGCGATTTTTCACAAAACAACAAAATGCATCTGGATTTTATTTATTTCATTTCAATTTGATCCTAACCAATAAAAATGAGATGAAATCCCGGCCTAAGGTTGGGGGGGCGTCTTGTGTTAATGTTTATATTGACTGCTCCCGTGATTGGGAAGGGTCTTAACAACAAACTTCACCCTCAGGGGATGGCTGGGAACTGCCTGTGTGGGAGTGAATTAGCATTGAACAAGGCACACGCCTATTGTTGACTGGGAGCTGGGTCAATGGGCAGAGTGTGGGAAAGCTCTGGAGAGCCAAGTCACAGTTCAGTGTGATTAGCATCGTCGGCCCCCACCAGCACCTGACAGCAGCGCAATCAAAGGGAACGGGCACGCTTAAGACCAGACGTCCCTGGTTCCTGCCTAATACGATATATTACTTTATTTGGGGGCTAACTGTTTTGGGTCTCACGTCAAGTGCCGCCTTGACTATGCCAGATGTTTAAATGGAAGCCTTTGGTGGCTTCAGTGCAGAGGCACAGGCCTGACAGCAGGCAAGGAATTAGAAAGTGGGCCACGTTCATGGTGTTGCATTCCATTACATGAAAGTGCATACTTGTAAATAATACAAATATTTTGCTAAAATGTATTAAAATGAACATACATTTACCAATTTCTATGGATTGGTTTCCTGTTTGTCATTTCAGTTTGTACAATTTGGAACAAAAATTAAATATAAATTATACCAAGACAAAGATCATGTTGTATGCAGTCTCCCAGAGGCAGGCTATACTTTAATCTGAAAATAATAAGGATTAATAATTTGGAAGTTCTATCAATAAACAAACTTTAATAACGTGTATGAGTTTGACACCATAGATGTTCAACAATATACTGGAGTGATTTCTTTAAAATGTCAAAGTTAATCTTGATTAGGCTTACTTTGTATACATTTTATCCATTCATATTTCATTTAACTTCATACGTTCGTGTGAAACATATAAACACACCCTGTGCATAAAATATGCCATGCAGATAAAGTTAGATTGTGAGCTTCTTTTTATTAACTCTCTCCAGACGCTACTAAGTGGGGTCAAAGTCTGTCTGTCTGTCATCTGATACAACACAGGCAACCTAAAGCTGCCTTCCAATGTTGTTACACATTAACTACAGCACACACACACACACACACACACACACACACACACACACACACACACACACACACACACACACACACACACACACACACACACACACACACACACACACACACACACACACACACAGACACACTTACACAACCCCAGTGTGGGAAACTCTTGGTAACTTTGTACCCACCCCAAGAACAGAGTGAACATCTGGACAC